>NDGN011479419.1:0-30307 GCA_002564285.1 Tympanoctomys barrerae
TAGGGGCCTCCGAGGGGAGCCTGCTGCTTTCTGGATGTAGTGTGGACCACACCCTGGAGCCAGGCCACTGGGCCCTGCATCTGAACTCTTGAGAGACCAACTGGGCAACCTTGAGCAAACAGCTCAGCCTCTCTGTGCCTCAGTTTCTCTCTCTGTTAAATCAGTGCAGGAACATCCAGACCACCAGCCTCAAGGACCCTTTCAAGCATAATTGAATGAGTGTTTGCTTGACATCAGATCCCTACTGCGGGTGAGAAGCACAGCCAGGGTTAGGGCCAGGTAACTCCAAAGTCTGTGCTCTAAGTGGCTGCTGGGGCTGTGGTCCCCATGGGCCTCTGGTACCTGTGTGGAGAGCAGAGTGCTTTGCTGTGTGAAGGCCACGGCTCCTGGGGGCCCTCTGAGCCCAGGGACCCCACCCTGCTCTAACAGGGTGTTCTGGTCCCCTGCAGGTAGCCTTTGAAAAACTTCAGGGGCAACCCCTGGCTGCCGCAGATCTGTTTTTGATTTTGGAAGGGGGCAGCTTGTGAGAGCCCAAAGGCCTCAGGGAAGAGAAAGAGCTTGGGACACCAAGGCATGGAAAAGCCCAGGTCAGCTCTGCAGCCCACAAAGGGATGCTGTGGTCTGCTGAGAGGCGGCCCCTGGGCCAGCTCCTCTCCCCTCCGTGAGTCCCCGTGCACCCTGGGGCCATGTGTAGGGGCTGGTGAGGTGCTTGCCTGCTGCTGTGGAAGGGGCAGCTGGATCCCTGCTTTGCCCCCTGACGGGGCAGGGCATGCAGGCAGGCTGGAGCATGTGAGGGCTTGGCCCAGTCATGCTGTGTGTGTGACATGAACTGTCCCCAGCACCCGAGTGTCATTTCCCTTAACAGAACGATGGTCCTGTGCTACCCTGATTGTGGCCTCGGCGCCCCCTGGAGCGCAGGATTCCTGTTCTGTTGAGTGCTGCCCCGGGCCAGCTCTGGGCAACTGGTTCTTGGCCCAGAAGAGCTGCAGGGGTGGTGGCAGTTTACGCCCCCTGCTTGGGAGGGGCACTCAGGAGGGTTTCCCAGAGGAGGTGACCTGTGAGTTGCATCCTAGAGGGTGAGTCCAGGCAAGCTTCGCACAAAGGGAAGACCTGCAGGGTGTCGTGGAGGCAGGAGCAAAGAGCTCTGGGGCCCACGTGCGGACTGCCTGACCCACGTGTCGGTCAGGTAAGGGGCAGCATCACAGATGCAGTCTGGGAGCCACTGTTGCCGTGGTTCTGGGCACCGTGATGCCCCAAGTGTGTAGATTCCAGTTTGAGGCGGAGCCCTGCAGATGCAGACCACACCCAGCTCAGCTGGGTGGGCTGGAGCTGCCTGCAGAGAGAGGAACCTGGAGGTGCTGCTGCAGGGTGGGGACCAGGCTGGAACAGGTCAACAGCAGCCATAAGGGCACTTCCTGGGCACTGTGGGTGAGAAGGGCAAGGTCTTGGCCCTAGGGAGTTAGGGACTGTATGGCAGAGCTCTGAGCTCACTCTGATAGAGAAGGGGTGCTGAGGAAACCCCAGGACAGGAAGTGAGGGGAGGACACAGGAGGCCGAGGGAACAATATGGGTCAAGGCACAGAAGGGGGCTAGTGCTGCGGCTCTTAAAGCCAGGCCAGCATTGTGGACTATATTCCTGTGTAGGGCAGCCCATGGGACAGGCAGCCCAAGTCAGAGAAGAAAGCCCAGGGTGTCCTTGGAGCCAGGGTCCTCAGCACACAGGGCAGAAGGGAGGTCTGTGCTCACCACCCTGTGCCACCCTCCAAAGGCCCGGCTTCTGCCCTGGCGCAGGGCAGGCCTTGTTTGCCCAGAGGGAGGGTCCTCTCCAGGCAGGTGACTGGCACCAGCCCCTCCGGTGTTAAAGTCCACCTGGGTGAAGCAGGGCAGGTGGCAGCTGGCCAAATGACAGCTGTTCTAGCAGAGGTGTCCTGCCATCTACGCCAAGATAGCCGTGGAGCTCCCAGAACCCCTAGTTACCCCTTGCACCCTACCACGCACACATAGCGTAGCCAGGTAGCTGAGGACCAGGGAGGGGTGTGGGTGCAGCTCACACAGCAAGCTGGACTTTGCTGGACCCCACCTCCCCATAACCCTGAAGCTTCAGGGTGAACTGGTTGCCCACCCCGCAAGCTCTGGATCTGGCTCCGACGCCACCCTCCTGCTGTTCCAACACAAGCTCTCCACCAAGGATGTGGGGTCCTTCTCAGCTCTTCTCTGTCCCATAGCCAAGGCTGTGGACCCCAGAGGTCCCACCCCTTGCAAGCCCTGGCCAGGCCTCCAGCCCAGCAGAAGGCGGGCCCAGATCACAGGGAAGTCCCAGCCCTGGGCTTGGGCAGTGGGTAAACATGCTTATTTTTAGCCCTCCTAGGACCGTGGGGGCAGCAGCGTGACCCGAATTCGACTCAGCTGTGCCCCACCCACCCGGAAAGGAGGCCTGTGCCGCCCCTGCCTCCCTCCACCAGCCCCAGGCTGCCAGTGAGTTCCATGACTGCCAGAAAAAGGAACTGGGCCAGGCCAGGCTGGACCCTGGTTGCGGCAAGGGCACCCAGGGCCTGTAGCTGAGGCTGAGCCAGGCACAGGGACAGGATGTGGTTTCCACAGAGGCGACATTTCACATTGCAGGAGAGCAGTGGAGCCCCACACTTTCACCATCTTTCCGAGGCTCCTTGTTCAAGACCCCTTGATGCCCTCTCTGATGTGGCCAGGGACTGAACCATGGTGGCTCCTGGGGAGGGCAGAAGGCCTGTGTGTACTTGGGTCGCAGCGTCCTCGTCCACGAAGTGGCGTCATTGCCCCCTAGCTGCATTTGGGGTGCAGCTAGTGAGATCATAGATGTTCACTCACTTACTCATCACCAGACATTGAGCATAGGTTTTGTGTGTGTTGCTGCTCTAGGCGCTGGATATGAAGCAGAAGAGCAGTATGACGAGGAGCTGACTTTCCTGGGCAGGGGCCAGGGTAGGGGACCGAGGGACGGAAGAAGAACTCGTGTAATAATGGAGGATTGGCTCCTGGGTGACTGGGTGGGGTAGATATGTTGTAGAGCAGGGCAGTAAGAAACGACCCCTGGTGAAACTAAATCAAGGCCAGCCACATAGGACCTGGAGGAAGCAGCCTGGAGCACAGAGGTACCCAGCGTCAGATGGACAGGGCCGAAGTCAGGGCAGCTCTGTAACTTTTGGGTCCAGCACCTGGGTTGCTGGGTCTGGAGGGGCTGTGCAGGCCTGGGACACAGATCTGTGGGGTCTGTGTCCCCCAAGATGGGAGGGGAGCCCAGGAGCGCCCACAGGTGGCAGTAGTGTGCGTGGACACTGCCCTTGGCGCCCTGTCTTCATCCCTAGGCCTTGGTGGCGGCCGTGTCCCTAAATGCCTGGGTACAGAGGGGCACAGGCTGGAGACCTGGATGGCAGAAAGCTACCTTGCCGTGGATGGCAGAGCCCATTTTGTACCAGGCCGGGCCAGAGCTCTGGGTGTCAGCATAACTTCCCAGAGGACCGGACAGACTTCCGGATGCCAGCCAGCACCCTACGGCCGGGTGCCAGCCAGCACCCTACGGCCGGGGAGCCGCTGTGTAGCTGAGATGTGTCCATGTACTCTGCTTCAGCACCAGCCAGCACTGGGGCCTGGTGCCTGGCCCTCTCTCTCTGGGCCTTGGAATCCCCCCTGGGGCCCTAGGATGGAGCAGAAGGCCCTTGGGGACCCCGTGGTGGGCACTGCGGTATGGCTGTGTGCCTTGGCACCAGGAGGCTCAAGGTCTGGAGGGAGGGTGGAGTGTGCAGGTGCCTTGCAGGGTGGGGATCGCGGCAAGGAGGCCGTATGAGGACGATCGCCAGTGTGACAGGGAGTACTGGGCTTCCGTAGAGGAAGGCCCGTACCTCTGGGAAGCTCTCAGCTTGTGAAGGCCTCAGTTTTGCCATCTGTGAAATAGGGACAGAGCAGTGTCTGAGCACAGCCAGCGCCCCTCAGCACCCAGTGGCAGGTTTCCAGGGGTTTCTCTCTTTTGCTGCTTCTTCTCCACAGCTCCACTCACTGTTTGCAGAGAGGACCCTTCTGGCCATAGGGTTTTGGCCTGGGAGTCCTCCTGGCCCTCGTTGGCAGGTGTGACTCTGGTGGCCTTGGCATGGCCTGGGCTCCGAGCAGAGTCAGAGGTGCTGCTCCTGGGGGGGCGGGCTGGGATGCTAGGTGCCACCAGGGGTGGACTGAGCATTGTGGGGTCACCAGGCTCTTTGATTTTTCCAAGAAGGGATGAGTTCTGATTTCCTATCCACACTGACAGGGATGCTGTTGTGTTGTTGCGGGGAGTGTGGGTGCAAGCCTGTGTGTGTGTGTGTGTGTGTGTGTGTGTGTGTGTGTGTGTGACTGACTGCTGTGGCTCTAAGAGCTGTGGGGGAACGTGAGGAAAATAGCAGATGCTGTGTCCAATTGCCACCAAACTGTCTTGAAATGCTATAAATATTTTCCAAAAAGACGAGCTTCCCCAGCCCGATGTGTTATCTCTTGCCTGAGAAGCTGATGCCTGAAAATTAAGACAAATAACCTCTTAAATCACAGTTGTGAGCAGCAGGTGTAAAAACTGTTACCGTGCCAGCCACGGGTCGTGGGGCCCTGCTCTCATGAGTGACTCCGAGTGCCATGGACAAGGCGGCACCAGTGGAGAGGAGAGTCCCTGGTCACAGCCCAGGCCTCCACTCACGTCCTTTGGCCTCAGCCTCCGTGGGGGAGGGGTAGGAGGGTGCTGTTGTCTGACCCCCTTTGCTGCCTACACCTGAAAGGCAGACAAAGGTGCCTATCAGCAATACCTGCAGTAATCGGGGAGAGAAATCCCGTCTCCTGACCTCTATGGCCTGCGAAGGTGTCAGGGATGATTTGCAGGGCTCATGTTTGCTGGGGCCCCCCAACATGAGAGCTGATCTGGTAGGAGCTCAGAGCCTCTGGCAGAACACCACTGTTTAATCTCCACACACTTTTGTTTTTGTTTAACTTATACATAATGTGGTCTAAGTATATGGTAAATGCTTAAATTCTAAGCCTATGATTACAGTGAGAGACGCATTGCTGAGAGCCTTCTTCAGAATGCCCCTTCTTGCTTGCAAAGCTCCTATTCCATCGTTCTTACCACTTTCCGAAGCGGCTCTGGAAGTCTTCTTTCGTGGATGTCTTTATGAGCCAGGACCAACATGGTGAAGGCTGTTGCCAAATGCCGTCCAATGGGAAGGCAGGCTCCTGAACATATGACAGTGCGTCCTCATCCACCTTATTCACCAGATCTGGCACAGTGTCACTACTGGCTCTTCCCCAAAGTCAAAATAACCATGAAAGGTAAATATTTTGAGTTGATTTAGGACATTGAGGCAGCAGGACAGAGCAACTAAAAAAGAAAAGTGATTCTGAGGCTACACTTGAGCTGTACAAGCACCCGGGGATCGATTGGTGATGCCTGCCACAATGTGGGGAGGAAGCTGGGTGGTACCAGAGTGGTCATTTGTCACCCAGGCAACTTCCAAGCCTACAGCATGATCAGCAAGTGCTCCTGTCCAGAAGCTCCCCTGGGGACCTAGCAGGGGCTGGTGCTCTTTGTGCATCAAGCAGGGGACTGTCCCCCGACTGTGCCACAGAGGGCCAGCACCCAGCCTTACACTGAGGCAGCCTGTGTGTGGCCCAACTCTGACCAACCCAGAGCTGGGCACAGGGCACCTAGAGAAGGACACAGAGGACAGCAGGAGGTGCTGGGTGCAGCCTGGGCCTGCTTTGCATGCGATTCAGCCTCATTCTCTGGGTCCTTTGGGGGCAAGGGGCTGAGATTTCCCAGGACGGCACTATTTCCTGACCCTCAGGTGCCGGGCTCTGGGCTGGACATCTGGCACTGTCTCCTCAGCCATCAGCATTGAGCCCTTGTGTCACTTTGGAGCCATCACTTGGCCACGGCTGGCTGGTGGATGGGGGAGTCCCATTTGTTCCCACCTTATAGGGGAGGGAGCAGAGGTCCAGCGTTGGCAAGTGACTTGCTTGAGACCACACAACCGGCTACAGTTTCCAAAGACAGTTCCAAAGCCATTGTGCCTCCTGGTGTTTAAACTCCATTCATTCATTCATTCATTCATTCATTCATTCATTCATTCATAGGCTTTGTGGCTCAGCTGGGGAGAGCTCTGATGCCAGATGGCCTGCTTTCCATTTCGGCCACTCCCTGGCCATGTGACTTTGGACAGCTTCCTCTTAATCTCTCTGCGCCTTAGTTTCCTCATTAATGGAGTGGGTTTAAATACTGCATCGGGTTGTTGCAGGTGTCTTGGGATTCTCACGTGTGACTCAGGCTGGGGGTTCTGGGAGTTGCTCGCCCTTCCTGGGGCAGCTCTGCAGAGGTGTGTAGGGGAGCGACCCCTGTGTTCAGGAGGTCAGGGCTGCCCAGACCCCACCTGGTGACAGGAGAGGAAACAGTGACCTCTGGTCCCACTGTGGAGGAAGTGGTTGGAAAGGCTCAGCCTGCCAGGCAGAACAGGGCTCTGGGGGACAGAGAGGGCTCCCAGGAGAGGTAATGGAATGGCTTGGCCTGGATCCATCATGGGGGCTGGCATGGAGCAGCACCAAGGCTTCTCAGGACAGAGGATGTTACCTACGCTTCTGGCTGACGCGACCTGGAGGTCAGTGGGTCTGGGCTCTGAGTCTGTCTGTCCGCTCTGCACCTGTCTGTGCTTTCTACACAGCCCACTGTGGATAGGCTCCCAGTCCCCTGGCTTTCCCCATTTTAGTCATCCTGTTCCACCTTGAGCTACTGGTGGCTGTCCTCTTTCATTGAAGTTAATGCGTGTGGTGGAGGAGCTTCTCCCCAGGCAGGGGGGTCCTCAGGGACGCCAGCAGCTCTGAGAGGTCCCATTCCAGGTTCTGCCCCTGCAGCCAGCGGGGAAGCGAGGCCAGGTGGAACTAGAGGGGGTCCCGGCTCTGAGGCAGGTCTGAGGACCTGAAGTGGACTCTCCACTCCCTGCCACCTGCCTAGGCCTGGATCGCTGGGTCCTGGGGGAAGCTTTCAGCGCTGAGGACCAGAGGGCAGTGCTCAGGTTGGGAGTCTCTAGGTGTCCTGGTGAGTACAGAGGAAGAAGACAGAGTAAGAAAGGCTGTGCAGGCAGGGCCAGGTGGGCCCGTGGGGCCACTTGGTGGCAAGGGCAGGAGGTGGCCCCGGGTGGCAGGAATGCCAAATCCCAGTATCTGCCTTCTCCCCCTGCCCACGTGCTGACAGTGGCCAGGGCCTGCTACTGGCCCCATTTCCCCAGAACTGTGATTCAAATGCATATAGCAGGTGGCTTTCTGATGTATGGGGTGGCTGTGGGCCAGCTGGCAACATGAGCACGGTGACCGTGATGGCAGCTCCCACGGCCTGCCGATGGCTACGCCCCTCCTGATCCCACATCTGTCTCCTGCAGCCCCTACCTGGCTGTCATGCCCTCGTGGGCCCATGGGACCATGAGCCCCTTGCTTTGCACACCAGAGGCCATTACAGGTGTGTGCCACCCGGGTCAACAAGAAGTCCCTGTCCCAGCAGGGGCTGCACTGAGGGATGGATGTCCTGGCATCTGGGCCAGCGCATGTGGAGCACAGCTCAGAGCCATACAAGGCTGCAGGAGGCCCGGGGGCCAGGATGGGCACAGTCAGGCAGGCCAGACCAGAGCCAGCCCTCATGAACAAGGAGGGACTGTGGAAGGCAGAGCATTCCAGAAGGGCGCAGCCATGTGGGCAAAGCCTGGCTCCTTCTGCGGAGGGTGTCCACTCTCCTGTAGGACATCTGGGCTGCTCTGGCTCCAGGGTGCAGCTCTTGGTGACTAGTAGCCGTGAGGTGCAGCAGGTGGCCAGCTAGGACATGACGGGGGTGCCTACAGGCCTGTGCCAAGGGAGGCCAAGTGCCCCACACAGGCCAGAACTTGAGACCTTGGCACCTGCCTCTCAGAGCTCTTGAGTTGAAGTCAACAATTTACCCATGGCCAATTTCTGTTGGCATTTGCCTGCACATTCCCAACCATGCCCCTTTCCCTGGGCTCGGGGCCTCCATGACACTTGGCCGACAGCATCACACTCACTATCCAAGGAGTGGTTTTTACAGTGACAGCAGGACACTCAGGAGACTGAGGGAGGAGGATCATCTGGACTACCTAAATGGGTTCAAGTCCAGCTTGAACTACATCATGAGATCCTCTCTGAAGAGCCACAAATAAATACATACATACGTGGGTGGCCGGCTGGGTGTTGGGTGGATGGTTTGAGTGTAGCCATGGCAGAGACCAAGGCTGACCCTGTTTGCCAAATGCTGATGAAGGGAAGTCCGTCTGCACTCACTGTGTCCCTCTTTGGTGTGGAGGAGATGTGGCTACAGTGTGGAAAGTGTATGACAGCCTTGGAGGGTGGTCTGAAACTTGACCCAGAGAAGAAGCTGGCTGGCAGAGAAAGCAGTGGAGTATGCAAAGGCACTGGGGCATGAAAGTCCAGGGCACTTAGCAGTGGTAGGCGGCAGCGCTGGCCATGGAGCAGGGACAGGTGTGTTTGATTTGGGTTGCAGTCCCATGCCTATCCCGATCTTGGTTCTGCTGCTCAGCTGGCTAGCTTAGGCCTCAGCTCTGCCAGGGCCCTGCACCTGTGTGGCCTCTGGGCTGGAGAGGAATCACGTGTAGTCACCCAGGCAAGGGGCGGCAGAGACCCAGGGGTGTCACAAGCTGTCAGGGAAGCAGGCCAATGACACCGCACTAAGTCCTGGAGCAAGCAGAGCAGAGGTGCTGGGGTGGCTTCAAGAACAGTGTGTCCCTGGCAGGCCGTGAGGTCAGACAGCCTGGAGCTTGCCTTAGCCCTCGGAGCCACAGAGCCCTACGGAGCCCCAGGGAGGGGAAGCTGGATGCTGAGCCTAGACACAACTGGAGACCCTGGCCTGTGACGTTCATCTCCCAGACACCCAGCCTGCGGCTCCAGGGCAGCCGGCAGCACGGAGCGGCCTGATCTTCAAGGCTGCAGCTCCGGGAGCTTGGGGAAAGGGCTTCTTTACGTCACTCGCAGTTTTGCAGATTTCATGTCTCCCGGTGATGTCAGGGCATCCTGGGCAGTAGGAAACAGCCGCTCTCTCCAGAATGTCTCCCTGTGACAGCAGCTTTCTCTGGCGAGGGTGCAATCCACACTTGGCAAAGCCTGGCCTTCTCCAGCTCTGTTTCTAGCCCCGGCTCCCAGTGAGCAAGAGCTCCTGAAAGGCGCTCAAGAATTTGGAGCCCGCGGTGCACTGTGCCGGGCAGGGAGAAGGCGGCAGCAGTGCCTGACTTCTTTGTTCCCACTGCAGCCTCGGCCTCAGAACCTCAGATGGCCTCTGCTTGTGGATGGTCCCCGAGCGGCGAGGCAGGCGGTGTTAGGTGTCAGCTGGCTCCCACAGCCCGGGTGCCCACGTCCTTGGCACGGCTCGGTGGCAGGAGGGAGCCTGGCTCCTGAGGCAGCTCCACCAGGCTTGGCTGTGCCCAGAGCTGCGGAGCCCTGGCCCTGCAGTCCCTGGGACCTGCGTCACCCTGGCTTAGGCGTCTTGAGTCAGAGCCAGGAGATGGATCTGCCATGTGGAGGTGGAGGTGCTGCTGCCCAGGAGGCCAGGGTGAACCTCAGCCTCCCGCCTGTGCGCAGCTTGGGGCACTGGGCTCGTGCGTCCTCCCCCGGCCTGGGCTGGATCTGATCGGGGCTGCTCTGCTCTCTGCTGGCTGTACCCAGGTCTCCTTCCGTGCTTGCCAGGAGCCGCTGTCCAGGATGGGCAGAGCTGTGGCAGGAGGGGCACTGGCCCCTGCCCAGCTCGCTGGTTTGCCCACTGGGCCTGTGCCCGAGCTGTCCCTTTGCAATACCACTCCTGCCATGTCCTCTGGGCAGGTTTTGCTCCCCATCCAAGCATTCACCCAAGAATAGCTTATTTGACGGTCTTGCTTGGCAGCTCTGCTCCACCCCAGCGGCCCCCTTTTCCTTAGTCACCTCTCTCTGGACCTCTCTTAAAGGCTCTGTGGCATAGCCCTCCCTTCCTGCAAAGGGCCCCCTCCTCCTGCTTGGGAGGAGACCTGGGGGCTCCATTCTCTGCACATCCTGCAGCTGATGTATAGTAGGTGCCTAAGAAAAGCAGGCTGGATTTAATTAAGGGGGTTCCTAAAGGCAGCCTTGGAGTCTCCCTTTGTTAATGATGTGGTGAAGCAGGGAGGTGGAGTTCACCATGGAGAGCTGACCTCCCGCCCGCCCCTGCCCTTCCCGAGGGTTGGGTCGTCATGGGGGCCGGAGTGTCCCCTCCCCACCTGCATCCAGCCACACAGCACGCCTTTGCCTTCCTTGCTGGCAGGAGCTGGCCCTAGAAAACACCCCAGTGGAAACTGCATGAATGATTGATAAGAGCTGAGAGCTGTTTAATTTTTTCCCCCTGTTTAATGGCTATCAATAATTTAATACGCTCTCTGTATGTTTTTAAGAAATAGCACCCATTTTGCCGTCTCCGGTTTAGCGGGCTAAATGATTTAAGTGTTGGAAATGTGCTCTGAGGACGGAGGCCGAGCGAGCTGGGGAGATGGGGGGGGGAACAGAGCCAACCACGGCATCTTGGCCTGGGTGAGTGTGATTGTGTGTGTGTGTGTGTGTGTGTGTGTGTGTGTGTGTGTGTGCAAGAGAGGGAGGAGAGAGAGAAGGCGGGAGGGAGGAGGGGAGGGAAGGGCGGTAAGAGCCAGCGCCTCTCTGCTAAGAGCAAGATAATTGCTTTCCAGGCCTCCTGAGCAGCAGCTGAGCAGCTGTCGCCCCCTCCCACGATGCTGAGCTTTTCTGGATGGCTCTGGGGGGCTCAGGGCCAGGAAGGAGCTGGGCTGCTGTCACCACGGGCTGAGAATCCCCCTCCCCTGACATCTCTGCCCCCCTCCCCAGCTTTTAAATCATTTTTATTTTAATGATGCGGGGAGGCCGGCACCTTCCAGATGGGGTAGAGGGGATTCAGAATCACTGGTCTCTGGCTCCTAAGGAACCTAGGAGGTCATCTGCTGGGCCCCCCAAACCTTCCAGATATAGAGGATCACGTGGGAAGAGTTATTAACCATTTACATTTCTGAGCTGTCTCTGAGACCCGGACTTCATCCTAGGGGTTGGGGTAGGGCAGGTCCACTGTGTTCGTAACCATCCGCCCAGGTGACTCTTAGCAGGAGTCCAGCTCTCTCCTGGTGCCCACAGTGGCCAGCCCCAGGTAGCCACTTCCCTGCTTGCGTACCTGTGGGGCGCAGGTGCCCTCCTGTCCGTGTCAGAGTTCCTCCTGCAGCCGGCTGTGACCTACTTACCGACTGTCCTGTGTGTCCCTGGTCCCCTCTTCTGGGACCTAACTATACTGGCTTTGTGCTGGGCAGGAAACTTCCTTTCTTAGCAGAGGGGGTACCGGAGGCCAGGGATAGGTGACAGGGTGCCATGCACCAGGGTGACTGAATCAGCCTTCTCCTGGCTGGCACCTTGGCTGTCATAGCTGGGTGCCTGAGAAAGCCAAAAAGAAACCCTGGGTCACAGAACAGCCTTGGCCTTTTGGGGCACAGTGCCTACTGTAAACAAGTTACCCTGATGAACAGAGGAGCCTGCTGGGGTGTTGCCCTGTCCTGTGTGGATTCGTGATTTGCCTTGTGATCGCTAGACCTGTGTCCCCGATCCCCACAAACTGGTCTGGTCAACACAAGCTGGGGCCCTCAACCTTGAGGAAGAGGAACTGGGGTGCTTGGAGAGTTCCGAAGGCGGGGGTATCAGAAGAACCAGACAGAACTGCACCATCAGGAAAGCTTCCTGTGGAGGGGGGCTGGGCCTGCCCCTGTTAGAGGGAGGGTCTTGCGATTTGCATTTTTCCCTAGTACTGGAATGTTACGTCCACGCACCTCCTCTGCGGGTAGCTCAGCAAATTGGAATTGAGCATGGTTGTATGAGTCACCGCTTTGCTGTCAAGGAGTAGAACACCCTGTCCCCTAGCAGCCTCTGTGTGCCCGCAGGGACCTCCCCCTGGAGAAGCCGGTCCCACCTTCCAGCAGCCTGCTGTCACCCTGTGCCACTGCCCCCAAGCCACCCCAAAGTGAGTGGCCTTAGATAGTCATCACTTAGAAATCCACCATGCGGTGGTGTACGTAGGCTGCCAGTCACCAGAAGCCTCACTGTCAACTGGATCTGATGGCCTCGGTTACCCAGGTAGTGGTGCTGCTATTGGCTAGGACTCAGTTTACCTCCCCCAAAGTAGATTGGTTCCCTCCTGCAGCTGAATCCTCAGAGTCAGCGTCAAGAACGACAGGACCCTTGAGACCTCATTTCTTTACCCTGCATCTGATTGATTAAAACTAGTCTCCGGGCTGGGGATACAGCTCAGTGGCCTAAGCACCTGCCTGGCAAGCACAAGGTTCTGAGTTCAATCCCCAGTACCAAAAACAAAACTAGTCTCAAGGCCCTCCCACATTTAGGGGCAGAAGACAGACCCCGTCTCTTGGTGGGAGGGGCTTGGAGGTGCCATGGTCCTGTGTAGTAGATAGCTGTCCTCACCCTTGATGCAACCGGATCTCTTAAATGTGTTCTGCACTGCATCTGGCTTGTAAGGTCAGTGTAGCGCACGTGAGATGTATTTTCGTTCAAGTTGCAGCTGCACCCTGCCCGTTCTCGATGCTGTGGAGCTCATTGTTGGTCTGTGTAGCCACATGAGAAGACCTCGGTGTTTGTTTTTGTTGAGACGGGGTCTTGCTCTGTAGTTTCGGTGGGCCTTGAACTCACTGTGACCCCAGGGTGGACTCGAACTCCCCTGAGATCTTCCTGCTTCAGCCTCCCAAGTGCTTTGACTGCAAGCACGTATCACCACCCCTGGCCAGGCCTCAGTTTGGGGCTGCAGTGCAGGGTGCTGCTGGGCATCTTCTGGGACAGGTGTGTGGTGAGATGTGCGTGCGGACGCGGCCCCTTGTGGAGCTGAGGTTGATCACTGGGCCGCAGGTACTTCACGTGTTTTCCCAAGTGTGTTCCGGTAAACTCCCCACTGTTGATTCTGAGAGACACGGGGACATCTCTGGTCCTGGCCAGCTGCTGATGCCCCCAGTGAGGTCCCACTGCCTGGCGCCACCTTTCCTGGCTGGGGGACTCCCACCAGCAAGGGGAGCCCACTGCACTGGGTGAGATATCACAGTAGCCACAGGACCTGGCCTGGCTTCTGTCTCTTGCTGTGGCACTGTGGGGGAGCCACCAAGTGCTCAGTGCCTCACTTGTAAAATAAGAATGTCTGTCCTCCTGCCAAGCTGAGCCTGAGGTCTGCATCCCAGCAGCGAGAAGGACACAGTGCTTTGGAGGTTCCCATGGCTTCCTGGTTTAAAAGCTGGTGATGTCAGGGCTCAGTCCTGGCCTAGTGTCCTGGCTCTGTTTGTCTTTTTCTTGCAGATAAAAAGGTGTTCTGGGGACAGATAGAGATAGAGGCTTCAGTTAGGGTGGGATGGTGGCCCATTTTATGGAATTTAGAAGCATTTGACCTGGGACCAAGTGGCCTTGGAAACAGAGAGGCGGATGTCAGAGTCATGGCCAGTGACCCAGTGTGTGCAGGGCAGGGGTCAGGAGGCCAGGCTGGTGGGGCACCCAGGTGGGTGTAGTGCCATCTTGTGCTGTCCAGTGGTGCTTCAGCGGTCACCTAGGCTGGTCCAGGGCCTGAAGGGGAAGCTCAGGAGGTAGGAGTTTCCCTTGAGTAGGCCAGCTGTATTGTCCAGATGCCAGAAGGCCTTGCGCTGGGGCACCTGGAGATGGGGGAGGGGAAGGGCTGCCTCAGGGTCAGAAGGGGAACTCATGGTCTCTTCTCCTCTGCCCACAAGGCCTGCAGTGACTGCTGGGTTACAGCGAGGCTGGAGCCTCCTCCTCCTCCCCTGCCACCTCCCTATCTGGACACCTCAGCAGCCTGAGTCTTGGTTGGCCTCCAGAATCTCAACAGGTAAGGGGACAGGGTTTGTCTTATAGTGTATGCCAGCCAGCGGGTAGGCTGGGAGCAGGTGCGGAAGGGCCCACTTTTTCCTTGGTCTTCTCTGGGGGGCCATTGAAAGGCTCGGGGCCTGGCCTGGAGCTTGGCCGTTGGTTTATGCTGCTCACCTCCCAGTGTAGCTTGGGGGAGCCGGGTCCTTCTGGTGTTGAGCTTTCTCAGCTAGTACACTGGAGAAATATTAGTAATGACAGTGACAGTGCAACACCCAGCCAGACATAGCCGTGCACACCTATAATCCCAGCACTCTGGAGGCTGAGGCAGGAGTTCAAGGCCAGCCTAAACTACACAGTGAGATCCTGTCCCAAAACAGAGCAAGGTCCCCAGGCATTATGGGCATTCACTGAATTATGAGTACTGTGCTTAGTACTGCATAATTATCACTTCCTCTTTCTAATCATTCGGGGACCTAACAGCTATACTTGTCACCACAGCACAAGTGACAGAATCGAGGCTCTGTGTCAGGAGGTGACTTCCCCGAACTCACACAGCTAACCAGGCCTGGGGCTGGAGTCCTGTGCCCTGGATACCCTGTTCTTTCTGGAGGGTGGGGGTTGGGATGATCATGATGCTTGGTCCTAGGGCAAGGTAAATGGGAGCCCTTTCCCAAGAGCATAATGACTGTGATGGGGCATCTTCCAGGCTTGGCTTTCGGAAGCCAGAGAGGTGGCTATCAGAGAGCCATGGCCAGAGGTGGCCCCAGGGTCTCCTCTGGAGAAGGTAGTCTGTGGCTGAATGAGGCTCTGTCCGGCTTCACCCCATTCATTCGGTTTCCTGAGTGCGCTTTAAGCACTCACTGTGCACTGGGACCTGTACCAGGCACTGCAAGGCAGGGGAGAAGGGCTTGTCCCATGCCTCTCGCCCTGGAGAAGCACAGACGCTGAGTCCTGTGCAGGAGTGGGTGGCTCCTCTAGAGAGGAGACTTCCGCGATGGTGATCCCAGAGTGAGGAACAGTGCAGGCGCAGAGGGCACCTGGAGAAGCCTGGCCGGTGGAGGAGCTGACAAGGGGCTGTGATGGGCCACAGATGCCAGGTGGACGTTGCACCCTCGGGAGAATCAGAAGCCTTCGAGGGCTCTAAGTCAGGCAGCGCCCTTGGTGGTAGGTTCCGGCCAGGTTCCGTGGCTGCCAGGGGAGGCTGCTGGAAGCAGTGGCAGTGGTGGGCTGTTTGCTGTTCCCAGGGGAACGCTGCAGAGCTCAGCGGGAGGCAGGCTGAGAGGCCTGAGACACAGGAAGGGACACGGACAGATTCACGGCTGGCCTGCCGGTGCCAGGATGTGGAGGGAGGAGAGCTGCCCTCGGGTGGGCTGTGGCTAGTGTTGGAATTCTGAGTAGGGGGTCTGGATTAGGAGAGATTCTTGGAGGAAGTGGTCAGATTGTGGCCCCGAAGTCTGAGAGGGCTGACATTTTCATGGGGAAGAAGGAGAGTTGGGTGGCGCTGTCTTGACACATGGGCCTGATGTGGGCCTGATGGTGGCCCACACCCAGCATCTTAGTGTTCAGGAGGCCAAGGCCGGGCAATCACTACAAATCTGAGGTCAGCCTGGGCTATCTAGGAAGTTCAGCCTGGAATACATAGCAAGACCTATCTCAAAAAACAAGCTTCCAGAAGTCTAGACGTACAAATGTCCTCACCTAGGAGCCCCAAGGCCATGCCACACACAGCAAGGACACACCGATGTGCAGACAGACACATGAATGGTCATGTGTGCACAGATACACACATATATGTGCAGATGTCACTCATGCAGGACATACGTGTGCACACAGACACATGCATTCAGGTCGAGCCTTGTCACCTGCAGCTTCCAGCAGCCCCCAGGAACCCAGGCAGCTCTGGGCCCAACCAGGCCGTAGCTCTGTGGGTGCTTCGGAGGGTGGTAGTTTGACCAGCTACGTGTGCCCCCTTGCCTTCCCTGGGCCCTGGCTTCCTCTCCTGTAGGCCCAGGGAGCTTATTGGGACATTCCTGGCACCCTGGAGCCATTTTTCTTACGAAAAGCAGGTCATGGGGAGAAGGGTGCTGAGGGCGCTTCCATGGGTGTCACATGCTCCCCCCCTCCCCCCCATGCCGAGACCTCTGGAGATTCCAGGTCTGGGGCCTGGCACCCTACCTGCCTCTCCAAGGGTGGGGTGTCTGTCATCCCTGCCCCTCCCCCACCCTGTGACTCCTTGGGGTTGTGTGACACCCACCTTTGGAACATCTGGCTCTTTAGGCTGCTGTGTTCCCTACAAGCTCCTTGAATTCCCCCCAAGAGGGGGAATCTTACTGAACCCTTCCAGGTGGGGAAACTGAGGCATGTGAGTAAGGGGAGGTTCCAAAGGCCACTTACTTGGAAGGATGATTCAGAGCTAGACTGAAGGCTGCCTGCATTTGTTCTCTTCAACCCAGCGATCCCCCTTGAGATTAGGTGGCTGGATGCCACCCTTGCAGAGGAGGAGGCTGAGTCCCACAGCCAGGATGAATTGTTGCCGCAGACATGCTGCACCCTGAGATTTGTCCTCTTCCCTCCTTCCTGGGAGGGTCTTCAAGTGGGAGGGGTCCCAAGAAAGCCCCTGAGGTTGTTGAGGCTCAGTCTTAGCCCAGTAGCCCTGGCATCTCAGGGACAGGTGGGGACACGGGCTTCGGTGGTGTTCCAGCCTCCCCATCTGTCCCTGTCCACCTGCTAGCCCCGGGCCAGTTAACCTCAGTGGCCTTGGTGTTTTGTTCTTTTCCAAATCCACCAGGCCAGATTTGGTTGAAGAGCTGGTAGCCCGGTGGGCACAGAGGACAGGGCACCATGTCTGGGTGAGAAAAGCTCGTAGACCAGGCCTGTAATCTCAGCACTCAGGCCGAGGCAGGAGGATTGCCACAAGTACAAGGCCAGCTGGTGCTGTAGAGTGAGTTCAAGGACAGCCTGTGCTACATAGTGAGATCTTATCTCAAAAAAATAAAATAAAATAAAACAACTCATCACTCGATGATCAAATGATTAGGGGTACAGGCTTGGCCTGGGCTTTGGGGTATTTCCAGCGCTGCCCCTCCTTTCTTTGTGGCTTTGGATTGTGATTTTACCTCTTTGCAGTCAGGCCTACTTGTGACCACAGAGGGAGGCGCACTCCCTGCTGACCGCAGGCTGTAGGTGGCTGGCCAGAGGTCCTGGAGCGAGGAGTGGTTGTGTTATCTTAGGAAGGGCCATAGAGCAGGGCTTGGGTAGCGTGCATCTGGGGTGCCCAGGAGATGATGACCCGGCCACTGCTCACCTCTGGGACAGCCCCGAGGGCTTCTTTGCATTACAGCTGTCAGGGAGTGCTTCCCAGTCACGGGGTGGTGAGGGCCTAGTTGCGAAGACCTGGGTGCTCGGGCCAGTGCCCAGTGCCCAGCCCCACCCAGCCGTGGGCGCACAGGACTGGGATTCCAGGGACATGCACACGGCGAGCCTGTCAGTCTGCAGGCCAGCTGGGAATGCACAGCCCGCCCCTTGCCCGCCCTGTCACCCCCATCCCAGCCTGGGGCTGGAAATAGTCTGAAGTCTGCTTCTCATTCCTGCCCAGGGCTGATCATCCCAGCAGGCCCAGCACCGGCCCTTTGTGTCACCACAGACCTGCTGTGTGACCTTACATAAGTTGCTGTGCTTTTCTGAACTGCTATTTGTTAGTCTGTAAAGCCAGTGGTTGTGTTGGGTTAGGTGGTCACAAAGTACACCTTTCAAAGACAGGGACAACTCAGTGACGCTAAGATTATCCTACTGTACAGGTGTGGAAACCTGAAACTGAGAGCTTAGGGCACCTCGCCAGGGTCACAAAGCTGCCGGTAGTGTGGACTTGGACCCAGTTTTGTCTGTTGTGAGTTTTCCCTGTGACATCAGACTGCCTAGCATGGCCCCTAGGGTGCCGCCGGTGACTCCTTCACCTTCCAGCTGATGTGGGACATCTGTGGTGGCACAGGTGCCCCGAAACTGTGGTCATTGAGGTGTGGGGAGAACACAGCCCCACCGAGCCTGGGTCACCGAGCCTGGGGGTGGCATCCTGGTACCTGCAGGGGGAGGCGGATGCATTACAGAATGTCTGCACTCAGCTCCCAAGGACTTCAAGGCCAAGCGCAGTCAGGCCTGGATTCTGCAGAGCAAGGTGTGGGAAAGCGGTAGGGGCGCTGGGAGGGCTCGCCCCAGCCTGCAAGCGGGGCAAGGTACGGTAGACTCCTCTACTTGGGCACCCCGACTGCCAGGCACCACCAGGCCCTCACCAGCAGCCCTGCTGGCCTGGAGCTGGGCTCTGTACCAGGAGGGGAAGCCAGGTGCCACCGTCTTTTGCCACCTTCAGCTCACATGACTGTCTATTGACAAGGTAGGATCAGAGAAGCCCGTAGACCAGGGTGGGGACACACAGCATCACTGTGGCAAGCATAGGACGTATCCCCCAGTTGCGTGTGATAGCTCCTGTCCTCATCGGTGCTGCCGAGAGACTCACGGGCATCAGAGCATGCAATTCTCCCTCCTGCTAAGTGGGGCTCGCTCTGTGCCTCTCGAGCTCTGAGTCACCACCTGGGGTAGAGGGCCACCTTGCCCCACTCCCTGGGTCTCCGTGTCCACAGCCTCTGTGGCCTTATCCCGGGTGCCAGGTGGGCTGCAAAGAGGAATCCGTGCATTTCTAACAGTCATAGTCCCCTGTGGAACCTCGTTTGCATTGTCTCCTCTCCCTTTACCTGGACAGCTGAGGGTGGTGATGCAAGCCTGTAATCCTAGCATCTGGGAGGCCGAGGCATGAAGGTCACTGCAGTTACCCCTCGGGCTTAGGGGCTGGTACCGACATCAGGTCCAGGCCTGAGAGCTTAGAGGAAGGAGAGTTCCCTCCTTTGTCCTTCGGAAGCCCACTTGGCCAAGCTAAGCGGAGGACCCAGGTGGCCAGAGATAGCACCCGCACTACCGAGGACGAGGGCCTGGGACCTATGAGGGGCCAGGAGCTCAGAAAGGCCTTCCTAGAGGAAGTGAGGCAGGGGCTGGCCCTTGAACAATGAGCCCAAAAGTGACTAGACTGAAGCTCTTCAGCTGAGATATCAGTGGGGCCTAAGGCAGGGCAGCCTGCTATGTAGACAGCTGTGAAGGAAAGGAGGTGGGAGATGCCCCCTGGAGGCCAGACAGTAGCAGAAAAAGAGGAAGCTTCTACCTTGTTTCTACTATGCCAGATGTCCTTGAGCAGATATGGCCCCACTTCCCTGCCTCAGTTTCCCTCAGATCTCTGTGCTGCGGGCGTCAGGGAGCCATGGCAGGGCAGCACTTGGGAGGGAGGGTCTGCTTGGGACAGCTGTGAGCCCGTACCAGGGTCTGAGGTTGAGGCTTTTGCTGGCTGGCTGGCAGGGGTCGCCCTGAGACCCCTGACTAGGCTGGGGTTCCCGCCTAGCAGGATAGACTTAGGCCCCTCGTCTAGGGCCTCGTACCTGGCCTTCCTGTGAGCTATGGGATGGGGTAGGTGAAGTTTCTCATAGCTGCAGTGCAGACCTAGATGCAGGTACCTGCCCTGTTAGGCCTCCATGCTGCTGCCAGGCTTGCAGTGACCCCCTGGACCTATCCCAAGTGTAAGCCTGCAGGGACCTTAGACGCCTCCTTGTACTCCTCTCTGTCAGCAGAGTGCAGGCGCCGACTCCCTAGTCTCCACAAACCTGGGGCGCAGGCTTCGCCAGCAGCCAGCCAAGACTACCCAGGGTCCTACTCAGGAAGCGCAGAATTTGTTTCTGAGCTACCGCAGCAGCCACCCCAAAGCCAGAAGTAGCAGATCTTCCTGAACTCGGAGCTTCTTCATGATCCCAGACCTATAACATGTCTGACATCAGGGGGCTGCAGGGATCCCTACTCCAAAGGGACACACTAGAGTCAGAGAAGGTGTGACACTTGGCTAGGTTGCACAGACAAGCCGAGACTGAAACCTGGGATCCAGGGACCCGCTCAGACCCCTGTCACCACACTGGAGCTTCTTGTCCAGGGCCACCACACAGGTGTGCCAGGGAGGAGGCCGATAGCCAGAGCTGCAGGGATGAGCAGGCGCCAGGGGCCCTGGCACTGTCTTCCCTCCAGGGCTCCAGCTGCTTTGATTGGCTGGGTCTGGTGGCACTGACATTTACCTGGTGGGGAGGAGGGCCTCTCCCTCTTGAATCAAGATACTAAAAATAACCAGGTCCAGCTTCTCAGGGACCCTGCCCAGCCAGCGCCTGCCTGCCAGCCTTGCCGACCTTTTTCCGGGGCGCTGGAAGCTAATTGCTTGCCTTGCCTGTGGTTTTAGAGCTCCTAGGGCCCAGCAGGGGTGGCTCTGTGAAGGGCAGCAGGGAAGGCCTGCCTGCCCAGGGATCTGTGCGATCGGGCCCTGCCTACACCCTGCCTCCCTCTTCCTCCTTCCTGGGTCAGATTGTGCCCAGGGTGGCCTCCCTCCCCCAGGCACTGAGGCCTCTTTCCCCTTCCCTGAGCTGCCAGGCACCTCCCCACTACTCCCCACCTCCTAGGCTCCTGGGGCCTGGGCTTCTCCCATGCTGCACTCCGCTGAGTCTTCCATACCCAGCACAACTCCTGGTCTGGCTCCTTCTGTCCTACCAGCCAGTCGCCAAGAGGAGCCTGGGCCTGGAGCTGGATGCCGTGCTGCCTTTGTCCCTTACAGACCTCCAATTTGTCCTGTCTGGCATGGGCATTGCCACCTACCCATGGCCTGTGGCAAGAGTGAATGGAGGCAGATGTCAGCTGCCTTGGGCTTTCCTTCTCTTTTTTCTTTTTTTTTCAGTACCGGGGATTGAACTTAGGACCTTGCACTTGCCAGGAAAGCGCTTGTTCTACTGAGCTATCTCCCTGGCCCCTGGGCTTTCCTTTTCTATGGGAACCTCATCAGTTAGATCCACGCATTAAGACTGAAAGAGGAAGGTTTCGAAGATTGGTGACTCAGTTTCCCCCAAGTCACACTCTCGTCCTTTCCTGGCAGCCCTAGAGTCCCTGCCCTGCCTGCCAGCCTGAGATTGGCCAGCTCTTGCCTGAGGTCAGTGTGACCTGAAGCCTTTGGACGCTGGCCTTCCTCCAGGGGCCGGCTGGCTTTGGAGTGTGCCCAGTATAAACAGAGGTGGTTTCCGGGCTCGGGCCTTGCCAGCTGTTGAGGCTGGGCATGCGCCATAGCCCCTGGCTGCCTCGGTGTGCTCACCTGGAAATGGGGACAGTGATGGTTCCCATGCTGGGAATAGCGTGGGGGCTAAGTTAGCCACTTGTGTCCTGTCCTAGGGGAAGGGCCTGGTGCCATCCAGTGTGGCACACACTGGCTGGTCCTCAGGGCGGTGAGGGTCACCACACAGCTGTGCTGATGACAGCAGCCACCTGCCCCATGCCGAGTGATCCGTGTCACATGCCGTGCATTTTGCGGACATCATCAGATTCAGTCCTCTCTGCACCATGCACGAGCTCCGTGCTCCCAAGGGGGAAACTGAGGCACAGAGGCCACACACAGTCGGAAGATGGTGGTGGGGGAAAATCAGAAATCAGAACGGGCTATTTTTAGCCCAGAGAGTTACGAAACTTGGAAACCTCGCTCTCTCAGGTAAACCAGGATGGTGACCCTGCATGTGCCCCATCTGAAGGCTCCGGCCCCGGCCCCAAGGCCGCAGGATCCCCTCCTTGGCTCGGGGCTCACTGGAGTGATCTGGCTTCTGCTGCTTCCTAACCCCTGTAGACCTCTCTCCTGCCCGGTCATTCTTCCTTGCCCATCTTCCTCTAGGCCTGACTTCGTCTCCGCCTCCAGTTTCTTCCCTCCTTCTTCTGGTAGGCCGGGTCTGGGTCATGCCCTGTGGGCTCTCTGTGCCCAGCACTGCCCTGCAGTTGGCTGCGAGCCACTGGGCTGCTCTTTGCCTGGCCTCAGTCTCCCTAGTTGTATGAGGGCTCTGGCAGCTGGCTCCCAGCTCTTGAGAACTCTGGGAACCTATTCCTTAGAAGCAGGGCGGAGGGAACCCTGCCTCCATCCCTGGCTGGCAGGGCAGCAGGGAGAGACTGCACTGGCCCTTCTGGTGTGTTGATGGGAGACACTGCTGTTAAGTAAAGGACAGCGGGGCACAGAGCAGAAGGACAGTGGCCCGTGGCCGGCAGCACCACACCATCAGGGGTCCCAAGGGAGGGACCGGTGCTCACCAGGTCCTATGCTCATACTATGTGTTCTAGCTATTGGTGTCCAAGCCCCACAAGGGCTGGGGAGCAGTCGGGATCGCTCTGTCACCCTCCCATCCAGTGAGGATTTTCTCTCTTTTCTGGATGTGGTCCCTGTCCCCAGCCCACCCCTGGGGCCATAGGGCCTTGCTGTGCCCTGCATGTGAATGTCCCTTCCTGCCCTCTGTGGGCCTGCCTACTTCTCACCACCACCAGGATGTGCCATTAGGGTCCCTGGTGAGTTCATAGGGCAGCCTACCTGAGCCCTCGCTCTGAGGCCCTGTGGGATTGGGAGCAGCCGCCCGCAGACTCCGCTCTGTGCAGTGCCTGCTCAGCCTCATCCAGGTGACCAGGGCCTCTGGAGGCTGCCCATCCCATTGCCTTCTCAGATGTCTCCTTGAACTGCTGCGTGACCTCAGGCACTCACTTGAACGTCCCTGTACCTCAGTGGCATCATGTGTGAAATGAGGGAAGTGATAGCCCCCTTCACAAGGCGGTAAGATTCAGTGATGGGACCAAGTAAAGCGTCTGCAGAGTCTTAGAATATGGAAAGACTCAGTAAAGTCACCTCTTAGCGGCACCGTCATTGTGAGACAGGCATGTGCCATGTCCAGAGCGTGAGAGTGTTTCCTTGCTCTTAGGAAACCCCTCCACCCCACCCCTGACCTTCGACCTGCCCTGGCACCCCCTCCCTCAGCGTCTGGAATCCCAGCCAGCTCAGCCCTCCTGGCTTCTCATCTCTGTCTTGTCCCTTGCATCCCCTCCCAGGGCCTTTGGGGCCGGGGCCAGAATTCATTCCTGTCTCATTACCACAGGTGCCTGGACCACAGCTGAGACAAAGTCACCTCCCAGCGCAGCACAGCAGCAACCACCTAGGCTGCTGAGGGCGTCCCTGAGCACGCTTTGTGCCAGGTGGCGCAGTCATCCACCCAGACGGTGGCCCTGGCAGGGAAGGAGTCCAGGCCCTGTTCTTGTACTTCCTCTGAGTTACCTTGCTGCAGGTTTTGTTTGCTGTGGGCCTTTCTCAGCTTCCATGGTTTTCTGTTGTGTTTTTATATTTAAACAAATCGATTCTGTTGCAGAGTTTTTCCTGTCCTAATGATGTGCCCGTGGCACAGATCCATTGATTTCTTATAGCCCTGGAGCCAAGAGATGAAGAGGGAGGTGCTCCCTCACCTGCCCCAGGCACCGCACCACCCCACCCCGGCTTCACCCCACCTGTAGGGGGGGTGGAGTCAGGAGATGAGGGGGGATCTGAGAGTGTACAGGTGGTGGCTGAGGTTCAGCAAGAGGTGGAGGTCAGCCCCATGTTCCACTAGCAGGGCCGTCACCGCAGAGGTTTTGATCGATTGTGCTTCAAGGCAGGAGTGAGAGTTACAGAGCTAAGAAGTATGTAGTGTGATCTTGTCTTCCTTTAGGGGACCAGGATGTCCCCAAGTGATGCCCCACAGCCCAGGTCCTGAATCTACTGCTGCTTTAAACCTTGGAAGTTCCCAAGGTTTGAGAGCTGTCCCAGCTGAGTTTGAGAAATCCTATAGAGCCAGCAGAGCTCTAACCAGAAAACCACTGAGGGTGGGACTCTCTCTGGCCACCATATGTCTGGGCTTCTCTGAGCTATGTAGTGACCCCATGGCCCCATAGACAGGTGTCATTCCCATTTTAGAGAGAGGTACCCAGAGAGGTGTCCTAGCTTCTCCTCAAGTGGACAAAGTGAATGCGGGCCTGTGGAGCCCCAGTCACAGGCCACCTACTATTAGGCCCCACGGGCTGGTCCTTCTCAGGTCTCAGCTCAGCTGCCCCCAGGGCCTGTGAATTGGGTTGGGAGTCTGTGGGGGGCAGGAGGGGATGACAAGGACTGTGGTAAACTGGAAGCAAAAGCCTGCCCTGCCTCAGTTCCTATCTACCCACAGTGCCCCTCCCCCAGGCCAGCAGAGGCCTTTGTTTTGGACAGCGCTGTGGCCCAGGGGTAGGAGTGGCTCTTCAAGGTCACTGCACAGAAAGCAATGGACCCTGGGAGGGGACATGGCCCCTGGGGCATTGCTGGCTCCCCTCCCCCAGGCTTGGTGAGGCCTCCAGCCCTCCAGGGAGGGGGACAAGGCAGGGGACTCTGCAAGTAAAGACAAGTGCCTCCGTGAGGGGACCCAAGTGTGGCCTGGTGTGCCCTTCTCCTGGGTGCTCAGGCTCTGCTTCCCCCTTCTGCAGACAGACCTCCTGGCCTGAAATCAGGTTAGCCTCCCGCTCTGCTGCTCTGGGCTGGCCAGCTGCCTCTAATGGCCTGTCCACCTGGCCCTCGCTCAGCCTGGGTGGGGGAGGGGAACTCCGCGGGCAGTGGTTGGGCAGGGACTGCCCCGCAGGCTTCATTCAGACCGTGCTGTGTCTTCTGGAATCAAGCCCGATCCTTAGCTTGGCACCTAAGACCCTGCATGTTGTCCAGCCTCAACTCCTGGTGCACTCATAACTGTGACTGTGGCCACACTGCGCTGCGTTCTGCCTCCCTGTCTTTTCACATGTTGGTGGTCCTTTCACTACTTCTTGCCTCTCCCCAAAACTCCTACCCATTCTTCAAAACCCAACTTCCGTCTCCTAGTCTGGGCTCCCACGGCATTGGGTGCTCCGCTGTTCCAGAACATATGCCTCGTGCGTTTAGTGCGTTACTCCTGGATCTAGTTTTTCTTCAGTTCCAGAAGCCGAGGAAAAATGTTACTTTTCTCTCTGCACTTTGCGGTGGGGCTTAGAGGAGTGCCTCGTGAGGTCTAGAGCCAGCAAAGCAGTGAGAAGTGGGGAGCAGGCGAGAAAAAGAGACAGACAGCTGCCGCCAGCCCCTCAGTCCCATCCAGCCTACTTCCTGCCAGGGAGGCCTGTTCCCAGCCCCCAGAGACACATGCAGGCCTGAAATAGACGGTGCGGAGCAGCCTCGCATCCCGAGCCCTGCAGCTTTCCCCGCCCAGGGCGCCACCCGCAGCCAAGACCCCTCCGCAGCAGCCCAGTCCTCAGCCCTCTGTTCCCGTTAACTTTGTTTTATAAATAAATTACATAAACAGGCTGCTCTGATTCCTGGGAGCGCAGTGTTTAAGGACCGGGGCGCTGCTGCAGGCATAATTGTACTACCGAATCCATCAGCTGCCTAATTACCATTCATTTTGCATTTATTTCTGCTAATTAAAAAGAGAGAAACTCCTAACAACTTTTACGTAAATACTATATTTGTTCTATGTAAAGATGGGATGCTAATTTGCTGGTGATTAGCTGATTATCTAATTTTATAGCTGTCACACAGGATGGCCCTGTCTCCTCTCGGCACCAGATGCCACCCGAGGCCCCTGGCCGGGTGGAAAGGAAAGGGGTCAGGGACTCACTTATGGTCAGAGGATCTGTCTGAGGCCCAGGGGGCACCAGGAGCACAGGTTCCGCTAGAGTTTTGGGGACTGCTGTCTGATTGGTGGAGCTAGGCGGAACTTCCGGTGCATGCATGTTTATGATCTCACGGAGAAACTGAGATCCAGAGAGGCCTAGCACCGTCAGCGAGCCTGGCTGAGACCCCTTTGCAAGTGGGGAGTCCCACTGCAGTCTAAAGAGGGGCTGGGCTGAGCCCAACTGACCCCACCATGTCCTTGTACAGCCCTGGGCTACCTGGACCAGGTCCCCCTCCCCCCCCACCAGCCGGCCTGCAGCTTCTGAGCTGTCTGCATACTGTGGGCTGCTATGACATGTGCCAGGGTCTGAATTTCACATTTTAGCATTCCGTATTTATTTTCATGTGGATTAGAAATTTAAAAAAAACATGTAATTATTCCATCAAACCCTTGATTTCACAGATAACTTGCTGAAGATGCGGCTACACAAAGACAGTGATTGGTGTGAAGTGCTTTAAATAAGGCTACATAAATCATGAAGATGGGACACAGAGTTGCTTACGGTGTGTCTCAGAACCAGTGTGGAGATGAAGTGAGGGGCCAGAGGGTGACACCAGGTTGGAAGGCAGGCCCGCAAGGGCAGGGGACACAGGGAGCTCCCTGGGCAGCATTTGGCTGGTCTCTGGCCTGCAGGCCCTGCAGCTCTATCCTGTGACACACCAGACATTCCTGGGGATTCTGCTTTCCTCTCCCCTGCCCTGCAGGCAAAGTGATGTAGCCCCCAGGCAGGGGCAGGGGAGGGCACAGTGGTCAACCATCAAGGGAGGGGGGCTAGAGGCTCCCATGGCTCTAGGGCTGTGGGCCTGGGTTCCAGTGCTGCCCACCGCTGCCCAGAGCCACAGTGCCTCGTGTAGCCCTTAGGCAGCCAGGTTCTGAGCCGGGGCCCCTTGACGTCCCACCTGCTATTGCAGTTGGTGTACCCTGCCAGCCCAGCCGAGTCTGAGACTAAGGACCATGAAGAGGACCCAGGATGCCCTGGGTACAGGGAGGCAAGCAGGAGGCCCCTTTACCACTGAGATCTTGGTGCAGTGCATGCTGGGAGCCTTCCTGCAGGGTGAATGAACGACTTCAGGAGAGGGGGCTTACTGAGCAGTTGCTGCTACTGTCGGAAACCACCCAGCCCCTCCAGGCAGGGAACAGCAAGGATCGGCGAGTGTTGGCTGCCAGGCTGTCTGGTTGTACCCTAGCTGGGAGACCTCGGGCTGGTTTCCTCATCGGTAAATTAGCACAGTACCCCACCTTCTAGGTTGCCGCGATATGAAATGAATTAATTCGCATAAACTACTGAGGATGGTACAGCTAAAGGTCTTTTAACTTAGGTGTCATTATTATCAGATTCATCATTGTCGAGACCAGAAGGGGACTCCCTGGCAAACTCATAACGCTGGATAAAAGGCCTAGTGTAGCTGGGAGCTGCCAAGCATTCTGAGGTGTTGTGGAATGCGATCATTGCACTGGGAGCATTTGTAGGCCTCCCAGGAAAGGGGCCTGGTTCCCTAAGATCCCTGGAGCCCTAAAATTCCCTAATGCAGGAATTTCTTTGTGATTGCTAAACCTGAATATATAGTTGTAATTCTATATATTTTTAAAAGAAGGAGTCCCTCCAAGCATCTATAGTAACTTTATTCCCTGTCAACCTGAACCACATTTGCTCAGTGATGGTGCTCCTGGTGCCTGGCTCTGTGCTGCCCTCTCTGGTGGCCCTGACCGGGGGTCGAGTAACCTAACGTGTCAGTCCAGGACAGCCTTGCTCAACACGGCTGGCCTCCTGCTGTCCCACACTACAGGAGCCTGAGAGACAGGGTACAGGGAGAGTGGGACTTGGGAAGGTCTCCTGAAGCCCCGATGTGTGCGCTGAGACCCTTGCTCGCCAGCTGGGACCCGCACCCAGCTTGGCACCTGCCCTGGTGGGTGGCCTGGGGGGGGGAGCTGGGGCCATGGGAAGCAGGTTGCAGATTTGGAGCAGTTGCCCCTGCGGCTGTTGTGGGGGCGCTGGCGGGGCACCAAGGCCAGGGTTATGCAGCCTGGCTTAGGGTGTGCCCTGCCGTCTGGGAGCTCTCAGTCTTGAGAACTGCAAGTTTCACACCTGGAGGGGCAGGGTGGTGGCATCAGACCCCATCGTAGGGCCATTTCAGAGAGGAGTGTGGGCAGCCCAAGGGTCATGAGGGCTGGCACTCAGCAGGAACCACCAAGAAGATAGACAGTGGCCAGGGAAGCCTCCAGGGTGGGCACCAGGGACCCTCTGCACCTCCCCAGCAGCAGGGCCTCACAGCCCCGGCTCTGACAGGGACATTTATAACTCACAGCTGTGCGGTCCTGGGCCCAACTGACTGTGGTAAACTGATCTGACTTCAGGAAGTCCCATCCTGAGGCCACTCCCCACCTGACCCCACACTCCCGTCCCCCTCCTCACACCACATCCTGTTCTCAGTCAGAGAGGCGGGCAGCAGGGCCAGCCAGGAGCCCAGCTGGGGTCTTCAGCCTGCAGGAAGAACAAGGAAGGACAGAGAGCAGACGAGAGGCACGAGGGCTGTGGCTACCAAGATCTCTAGGGTCTGCGCCCTAAATATACATAGAGAGAGCGAGACCCACAGAATCAAGGACCAAGAGTGTGGGTTGTGGGTTTAGGGGCAGCAGAGTACCAGAGCTCCCAGAGAAGGCTGGGAAAAGGTGCTTTCTTGGGCCCTGGGCCTTTGGATTTTTACCTTCCTTTGGGACACTATATCCTAGGAGGCCTTCTGCATATCCGCCTGGGTTCTCACAGAAAATTCAAGTGTGAGAAAGGCCTGGTCTGGTCCAGTGTGGGGAAGAGGCCAGCACCTCAGGCCTGTAGCCCCTCTCCTGTCAGCTCACTGGCTCTCCTCCGCACTTTTCTCTCCCTATGTCCACTGAGATAGCTCCTGCTCCATGCTAGGTCTGCCAGAACTTGACCTGGGAAACTCCAGTCATGTCTGACGAAATTCTAGAGTTAGGTAACACTAAAAAGAATGTAGATCTTTATTCTGTGAGTTATCTATGAAAGAGTATTAGAAATATGTAACTGGCAAATCAAACTGATTATTTCATGGCCATGACTGCTGTGGACAAGGCCAGATTTATTGGAGCTTTAAAAAAAAAAAAAATGGAGTGAAGTCAAGGTGAATTTTAATTGAGTCTTCTTCCATCTAGGCCTTAGCTCCACACAAGAATTGTGAGGGACACAATAGAAGGCTTTATATTTGGGGGCACAAAGTAACTGGTCACAGGCCTCTTCTCTGTTTTCCTGTTTCTGGTCTGCCGCACGAGTTGTAGGCAAAACAGGAGGAATGGGGTGGGTAAAAAATGATGCCAAATGTCAGCCAGAGACTCGGTAAGCAATTCGTAATGGCGTAGGAATCCAGCAGGGGTCAGAGAGTGGCTTTGAAAGTGGCTGCCGGGAGGACAGGCAATGGCCGAGCAATGACCGGCCATGGAAGATAATTCCCCAAAGCCAGACATGGCACAGAGAGGTAACCAAGAAGGGCTTTGTACATCTAGCTAAAAATACCCTGACAACTCCCTGTCACCCTGCCTGGGGCCACACAGGAAGGCAGTGGCTTTCTGTTGCTCTTACCAAGAAGAAAAAGACAGCCGAAGTCCCCGGGCCGCAGAAGAAACAAAGTGAGATGTGCATAGTTTTTCAATCCCAGTGGGAGGAGCAGGCTTGCTCCTTGGTGTGTGGTGGGGCTGGAGGACGCAGAGGCTGTGATAAATCAGGCATCCTGGGCGGGCGCTGAAGGGGCCCAGACGCCACTGAGATAACCCTGCGGTGAGGACAGGGCTGGGCGGGCGCGGGTGGCTGCCGGCGTCCCTCACTGCTCACCATGTCTTTCTCTAATCTGTATCCCCAGGAGGAAGCTGAGGGCCCTGTTGAGGGTCAGACCAATGCTGCGAGGGGTGTGAGGAGAGTTGCTGCTGCCTGTCCCCACACTGCTGGCCTGGAAAGGTAACACCGGCATGCCACCACCATCCTGGGCAGGGCAAGGTTGGGAGGCCACAGGGTGGACTGGACCAAAGATCTTCATCTTTCTCCCCTTGACCTGGCTGGAGGGCTCCTGTAGCACTTGTGTGGCGTCCATTCTACCAGAGACACTCTGGACTTCAGTGTATCTGTCTCTGAAATGGACACAGGTCTCAGTCCTCTCCTACCTCCCAGTCTCGAGGGGTCTGTGAATCAGGAGAGTGACTGATCCTTGAGTTAAGCTGTGATAGCAGCTGGGCCCACTTAGAATGCTGAGGACATGGCCCAAGGTCAGTAGGCCAGGTGGGGCTTGTGAGGAGCGTTCAGGTACAGGAAGCTGACGGGCTGCCAGGGGCCTTGCAGCAAGCTCTGGCCACGCTTGGCTCTACACTGTTGGCTATATCACCTTCTATACTTTGCCTTCACCACACTGCATCAGTCTGACCCATCTTCTCCAGATAATCCTGCGATTGAATTCAAGTCATCATTAGTCTTTGTTGAGTGCCTGTGGTAGGACTCATCCATCAACCACTCATCATCCATCTAGTCACCTACCAGACTTCTGTCTGTTCATCCATCTACACAACCATCCCATCCGTCTGTCCATCCATCCATCCTTCCATCACTGACCCACTCACCCATCTACCTATCTGTCCATCCATCTTTCCCCATCCACCCATTCACCCACCCATCTATTCATCCATCTATTCATCCATCCGTCCGTCCGTCCGTCCGTCCATCCATCCACTCACTCATCCATCCATCCATCCATCCATCCATCCATCCATCCATC
>NDGN011479420.1:2926-14140 GCA_002564285.1 Tympanoctomys barrerae
CGCGAGGAGGAGCACGGGCCTGACTCACCATCCACAGCGTGCAGGTCCCGGTGCTCTTGGAAACAGCTGTAGTACTTGTACTTCTTCCCGCAGATGTCACACGTGTACCTGAAGTTGTCTGCGAGGGACGGAAAGCCACATGTGCCTACCAGGGCTTCTGCACCAGGATGGGGGTTTCCTGCCAGTGCATCTGCCTCGAGGACCAAAGCTGGGACCAGCCTAGTGGGGCGGCAGCTGGATGGCCCCATGGACTGTCTGTTGCTGAGCCACTGGGGCCTGGGAACTACTACATCTTCTGAACCCGACGGGCTGCAGCCAGCCCGTGCCCTGCAACGCTCTGCAACTCCTTCGCCACACACAGCCTCAGTGCTACCCTCGCCTTCCATTCCAGGCCAGGCCTGAGCTGCCACCTGGATGCACAGGGCTGGAGCTGAGGTGTTAGGAGTCCCTACGGTCATTCAGACCACATTAGGTGACAGGGAGTCCTGGGGGACTCCCAAATCAAACCTCTAACCTGCCCTATGGAGCCGGGTACCTCAGGGCCTCCTGGTTCCTAATGCCTCTGCTCCCATCACAGAGGTTGGGAGAACAGTAACCGCAGCAGTTACTGTGTGCGGGGCACCAGGCCAGATGCATCCCGCCTTTCCCCAGTCCTTGCAACAGGGAGGAAGCAGACTCCTGTTCACCCTGGGGAAACTGAGGACCAGAAGAGACCTGCCCCAGCCGCATAGTGAGGAGGGTGGGCAGCTGCGGTGATGGGGGCTGTGCTCTTCCTCTGCTGGAGACTCATGTCCCATGAATGTGGGCTAGGCCTCGGGACTAGCTGCTGGTGAGCAGTGAGATGTCACTTTTGGAATCAGGTCACCCAAGACCCCACCTCTTCTCTTACACACCCCAACCCTCTCCTGTTCACCCCTAGCCGGCCACCATGTTGTCCAGGGCACTGGGGAGAGACGCAGGCAGCGAGGGGCCAAGTGATACAGCCTCTGGTGAGCAGCTACTGGGCATCCAAGGACCTGAGCACAGCAGCCTGGCGGGACTCAGCCCTGCTCACTGCCAGTGAGCGAGCCCAGCAGAAGCCCTTCCCAGCTGAGCCCTGCAATGTGGCCACAACTCCAGCCAAACTTTGACTGCTACCTTGTGAGTGCCCCGGAGTCAGAGGACATAGGGCAGCCACACTCAACGCTGGCCATGGCCGCTGGGATGCAACAAGTGTCTGCTGTTTTCCGTCACCATGTGGCAGGGAAACTGCCACACAGCAGTAGATAACATAGGCCTGAATTGGGAGGAGTCCCCAGGTTGACCCAGGCTGAGGCTGGAATCAGGCGATACCCTCCCTTTGCTGGCAACACTCGATGTTTGTACTAGCAGACGGGCATATGTACCCCTTTGGCTAACCTCGGACAGGCTCACCCATCTCATTTGCCAGAGAATCCCCAGGCACGGGTGGTTTGATAGCTCGCTCAAGACCATAGGGGGAGAGGGAGAGTCAGGACTCAAACATCCAGTTAGCTTCAAGCCAAAGCCGAGTCAGGGCTTTCTCTTCTGTGGCCTTCGTTTCCGGCTGGGACATTTTCCTTTCACCCTCAGGATCAGGTCCTGCTTCCCCACTGACCCCTCCAGGTGGAAGAAAGATCCCAGAGGATCTGGTGCCAGGGCCTCTCCCAGGCTGGCCTCCAGGACTGCAAGCTAGCTAGGGTTTTAATCCTCTCCGACGGCCAGGGCAGCTTAGACCCCCAACCTTAATGCTCCTTCCAGGTCCTATCTCTAGCTTTTCCCCTCGTTCCACCCTCACTGGAGATCAGAGATGGAGAAATCCCTGGGGGCTCTGGTTCCGGACGGGGCTCCACCTCTAGACCCCCTCTCACACTGACCACTGCTGCCCCACAGCGGTTCTTTCCATTGGGCCCTTCCACCACAGGCCACAACAGCCACCCCCAGGGCAACAGAGACCCCCAGGTTTCTGCCACCAAGAAGCACCTCAACAGCCCTGCTGAGCTGCGTACTGTGATGTTTTCTCAGTGTGGGTGGGGACCACGCTCCCAGCTCCTAGGCTGTCTTCCCAGGGCCAACAGGGAAGAGAGGTGGGGTCTCTGGAGCAGTAGATGAGGGCAAGAGTCATTCCCAAAGGAGGAGGCAAAAGGAGTTTTCATCAGTGAAACCACCCAAAGAGTTCTCAGAATCCCAAAGCCATGTCTCAGGAAAGCCTAAGCAATGGGCTCTGGAGCGAGGCTGCCCAAGCTCAAACCCGGCTCTACCACTTAGAAGTGTGAACTCTGGGCATGTTCCTTAAGCTCTGTGTCTGTGTTTTCTCATCTGTAAAATGGGTATAATGATAGTTCCTTAGTTCTCAGAACTGTAATAAAGAATGAACTTTACAAACAGTAAACTAATAAAGAGTTGTACTAAAGAATAAATGAAAGGTGGGGCTTGGCTCAGTGGTAAAGCACTTGCCTAGCATGTATGATGCCCTGGGTTTAATCCCGAGCACTGGAGAGAAAGACAGAAAATAAAATGCACAACACTAGCATCTGGCAAACAGTTGGTCAATGTCTTAAGAAGAGAACTAACAAGATAGCAATAAACTGCACGCACTCCTCACTCTACCCTCTCAGTTCAGAATCGGGTGAGGGGTGTATCCTTATACCTCTACCTGTACTGTTTCCCTAAAATAAATAAATAAATAAATAAATAAATAAATAAATAAATAAATAAATAAATAACAAACTCCCTCGACTAGCGTGTGTGCGGACCATCAGCTCTGCTGCTGATTCTGCTCCGGCACTCAGCGTCCTCCTCTGCCAAGTGGGCAGGCTGGACAGGATGCCCTCCACAGACCCCTCCAAGATTGCACTACCAGGCCCCCTTCAGTAGGTGGGTGTGAGAGCCCCAGAGGCCTGGGCCAGGGTGGAGGCACGAGGCTGAGAAGACAGCAGAGCACACGGCCGAGGTGGGAAGTGCGCAGGAAAGACAACGTGCAGGAAAGCCTAGAGCTTCCAGCCACGCAGAGCCCAGCCCAGCAAGCCTGCACACAGCCCGAGCCAGACAGAGCACAGTGGCTCCGGGGAGGGCCAGGGGCTCACAAGAGTCAGGCAGGAGTGATTCATGTCTTTAAATGCATCTGACCACAGGTGGACTATGGGAGCAGGACCAGAAGGAAACCAGAGGAGAAGAGGGTGGTCAGGGCCGACACAGAGAACTGGGCTTGCCCAACTGTAGCGAGGGACAGGGGCCACGCTTTGGAAGAACTGTTAGCAGGACTCACCCCTGTGAGGCTGCTTTTCCAGGCCTGAGTACTTCAGAGCCCTCTGCCCTGGGTCTATTTTGTTTCCAGTAATGTTTTACTTATCATGAAAAACGTCTATGGTGGTACATCAGAGTTGAGGAAGAGGGGTGAAGGGGGCCACACATGGCCCCTGCAGAGCCCCTGGTACAAGGGCAGGGTTCAGTGCTCAGGAGAGAGATGTCAGGCCCCTTGGATTGAAGCTGCTCCCCACCTGGTCCACTACAGAAAACAGCTGCTGATCTCCAACCCAGGACAGCGTGCAGGAGATAAGCAGACAGCTCAGTCAGGGCTCACAAGGCAAAGGAAGCTGTGGGGAGCCCTCCCAGATCACATAGCAGCGGCACAGGCCCCTCCTCCAACAACCCCCTTTTCTAATGCTCACAGGGCCCCCATTTGCAGTGTCTGCATTTTCTGTGGGGTTTGAGGACTGATGTCTTGGCCTCTCTGGCTTCCTGGTGCACTTGTGAGAATGACCTGTGCTGGGCAGTCCACACTCGCTGCAGGACAGCAGCCCCACGTGGACGCGCTGCTCCACTCAGTGAGCGCGGGGCAGCTGGGTGGCTTCAGTTTAGTGCTCCTGGGATCAGCGCACCACGAGCATTCTAATTCTGCCTATGGCAGACACATGCAACTGCTTCTGCTGGAGATCCGCCTAAGGGCAGAATCGTTGGCCCTGGAAGCTCGGTGCTGGGTGTGCAGAGGCCCAGTGTGGTCCACACCCGTGTGACTATCTGGTCTTTGAGATTCAGGGCTGGCGAGCCTGTGAGTAGCTGTCCTTAGACGTCAAGGCCCCACATGTCACCCTGGGGCAAACAGTGTCTGCTGCACGTGCTCATGAGGAAGTTCTCCGAAGTAGCATCTTTCCAGTCAGTGACACAACCCTAGACTCACAAGTCAGTGTCAAAAGAACATAGGAAGTTCTGCACTGGCTAGGCCCCTGGAGACGGCTGAGTACGTGCATCAGTGATGGCAGGGGTGCCTGCTCTTTTGAAGACGAGTTAGAGTTTCTCAAAGCTATTTGCCCAAAGATCCTTTCATGGACAGAACACCTATCGGCCTCCCAGAATGGGCATGCCAGGGAACCCACTCTGGGAAAGGCCACTCTGCGCTATTGTGTTCTGATTTCCCAAGGACTCTCTGGCCCCTGGGCCTGGGCCCCAGAAATGTGGCTCCCAGCAGCCATTTGGGCCATCTCAGGGAGGCGGCTCCTCTTTCTTCCACACTCAGCTCTGGGCCCCCACCAACCCACAAATGGGGAGAAATACTCACTGCTCTGGGAGGCTCCCTCCCCTGAGGTGGCTTCGGTGTCTGTGAGAGAGAGAGGGGGGGAAAGAGGTGAGGAAGTGCTGCAGAGAGCAGCAGGGCTGGTGCCACTCAAGAGTGGCAAAAGCCACGGAGGACAATGCCTGACCTCAGCCTCAGGTGGCAGTGTCCTTCTGGCTGGATCCACTGTGAGCTGTCATGAGGAGCACACCGGATGACATGATCTCATGGCCTCTGGGGTGGTTGACAAGGCCACGCTGGGCATCGTGCCCTGCACTGGAGGCCTCCCTTTATGGCAGGGTGTTGGGGGCACTGGAGAAGATGGGCATTGTCCAGGCCTCTGGGGACATGGTGAAGAGCTCACAGGAAAGACCAGGCAGAGAATGGGAGGAGCAGCCCAGGAGCCCACTCACCTCGGTGTGCCCGCACGTGGGTCTGGAAACAGTTGTAGTATTTGTACTTCTTCCCACAGATCCCACATTCATAGGACCCTGGAAAACACAAGAGGAGAAAAGCAGTCAGCCAGCCCCATGCCTGTGACCGCCGAGCTCCTGGACCCATGCAGGACAGCTTTCAGGTGCTACTAACTCCACGTCCCTGGGCAGAGGCAACTCTGGCAGGCCAAGAGGGCACAGCCCGGATGGGCTAGGAGTCCCAGGGCCTAGGGTTTGTCTCCAACTTCTGCGTGATCTTGGGCAAGGTGCCCCCACTTCTGAACCTCAGCCCCCATATCTGTAGACGGAGAAGTAGCTGTGTCAGCTACCTCTCACACTCACACCCACACCCCAGGAGGAAAGAGGAGATGAACACAGAAGTGGTGAGAAAGGACTTACTGCATCCACAGAAAGAAACCTCCCCTCACTGCATTACAAGAATGCCCTGCCACCCCTCTCAGAAAGGGACCAAGAGTCGAACAGACATCAGAGCAGATGAACGTTGGTCCTTCTCCCCCTTCTGCCACTTGCCAGCAGTGTGGTCTTCGTAATTTCCTGACACACTACACTCAGCCTGCAAATGCTGGATGGGCCCAGAACACCCACTTCCAGGGTGGCCCTCCCTGCCCCTTATGAAGTGTCCAGCCTAGTCTTGATTCACAAGGCAAGAAGAGGATGCATCCTTGTTCTTTCAGATAGACAGACAGACGCCAACACCACGGAAACACCTGGTCCAGCCCTTGCTGGCCTCCTCCCTGGAGCAGGCAGATGGGAGCGGCTGACTTCCCAGGTGAAGAGGGCCACCATGCAGTGTGGGGATAGCCTATGGTTGGAAGCTGGGCAGAGCTCCTGAAACCCAGCTGGGCAAGGATGCCAGAAGCCGAGGCTGTGCACACTGCCACCCACAAGGGCCTTCAGGCAGGCCTGACACACTCTGGGCCTTTGGCCCAGCTCTTCCAAACAGAATGTCCAGGCAACGGACATAAATGCAGATGCCCCGGGCAGATCTGGGTGCTCCAGAGTGGCTAGGGATGGGGCCTAGGAATCTACCTTTTCCAAAAAGCCCCAGAAGATTTCAGTATCTAGCAACTGCTGGTTTAGAGTATACTTGGGCTGGTGCTCTGTTGTGCCTCAGTTTCCTCATTGGAAATCTGTGGTTATGCAAGAGGGTCGATGTGCAAATGACAGGCGTGAATGGTGTTCCCAGCAAGGCCTGGATACTTAGAGCGGCTGATTGCTACCTGTTGATTCTCTCCGGCTGTCTTTTACGGGGTATAGATCCAGGCACTGGAGCAGCACTGGGTGCTGAATGTCAGCTCAGCTGTGCCACCCCTTATTGCGTGACCTCAGACCCATACGTCCCTTTACCTGTCCGAGCCTGTTCTCTCACCTGTTGACAGATCTATGATGCCTGCCCCTCATGAGTGAGGTCAGGGCCAGAAAGAGACAACATGTGGAATGGCTGGCAGATGCGAAGCACCTTCTCACGGGTGGCCCGTACCAGTGCTGCTCCTGGGTGTCACTCCAGGGAATGCTGTCATCCTAACATCCATGTGGAATTTAATGGTTTGTTATTTACGAGTTGTACATGTGTTACCCCTGCCACACAGGGAAAATATAGCCATGCGGAGGGCGAAGACCAGGCCGCACATTTCTTTGTGCTTGGCCCTGTGATTGGCACACTGTGAGGGCTCCATAAATCCACAGTGTCTCACTGCGGCACTCATCTGTCACCGAGTCGTAATGACTCTGAGTCTCCTCTGGCCTCCTCCACCCTCTCTTCAACAGTTTCTGCCAATTCCCCTTCAGCCAAGCAAGGATTTATTGAGCATCTGCAACAGGCCAGGCACGGAGGCTCCAACAATGAGTCAGATCCAATTCCTGCCCTCCAACTAATGGGAAGCAGACTGGCCACCAGGCCGGAGTACACCACCAGGCGATGGCATGTGACAGTCAGAGCAGGACCTGAGGCATCGCAGTGGCAGTGAGGGCTGAAGGCCTGGGCGTCTACACTGTTCACAGCCAAGCCAAGTCCTTCCTGGCTTTATGGGCTTCACACCTCATTCCCAATCTGTAGAACAAGCTGTAGGACCCTGGGAGCCTTGTTAGAGGCCTCAGACAGTCTCAGGGGTAAAGGAAGCAGACTTTGGCTGTTTCCTGACCCCGGGCACAGAGTAAGGACCCAGCAAAAGCACTGGCAGGAGGGACATTGCAACCTGCCCCTCACTCACCCTCAGTACCCGCACTCGGCAGTCAGATATGTAGGAGGTAAGTCAGGAAGTGCTCCCCAGAGCAGCAGCCCTATCACACAGCAAGGCCAGCCAACCTGGGTTCCAACGCTGACCCGCCTTGTAGCAGTCAAGGAAGCCTTCACCAAGTCACGGGCTGCTCCAAGGCTCACAATTCTGTTCGATGAAACTGCTCATCGTGGGTGTGTAGGAGATGGCAACACACAGTGTATGATCAGCGAGCGCAGTGCCTGGTACATAGAAGGCACTCCGCAGACTGCAGCCTCTATCCTGACCACACCTCAGGTTTTGTCTTTGGAACTCAACTTTCTGGATGTCTCCCAGGATAAGAGGACTATGGCCAGCTGAGTGTGAGGAAGACCTCCTGGTGGGGCTCTTTCCGGGGCAGGCACAAGGCAGGAGCTTCTGATGAATCTGCTATGAAGGAAGCCACTGTTGTTGAACGTGAAGACTTAACGCATGTGGCATGGGACCCTCTTGTCCCTTGGCTTGATTCCCAGTCGTAGCCCCAGGAAGTGTTGCTGAGATGGCCCAGGCAGTCAAGTCTCCAGCCTTCCAAATGCTCTGTCATTCCTCTAGCAGCCAGACTTCCAGGGCCCAGGGAAGCTCAGAGCTGCTCAGGCCAGGTGGCATGGGGTGTTGGGGAGGGTGGCTCCTTGGGCCCTGAGATGGTGTGGGGCTTGTGTTCTTAGGGTGTGCAGCTGCGGCTGTGTTCAGCCCTACCCGCCCCATGCTGACCCGCATCAGGCCCTGTCCCTCGGCCATCACGTACCAGATGCATATCTCAATGCTTGGTCAAAAATCCAGGTCCCTGAATACCGGCTTCGCACAGATCCACCGTGGGGGCTGCCTTCGGGAGCTTTTCCATCTGAATCACGTGAGAAATCAGAAAGAGCCCTTAACATTGGAGAATGCCTGGGAGTTGGGGGAGAGGCAAGGGCAGCCGGAGGGCCTGGCGAGGCTAAGCCAGTCACCTGCATGGTCGCGGGGCCTCCGTCTGCCCAAGTGCATGCTGGAAGGGTGAGTAAGACCACACCGTGTAGCTCCTCACTCAAGAACCTGTGCTGGCCCGGGGTACCCACTGTTCCCCAGGGAGGGTGGAAAGCTGGGACAGGCCATGCTTTCTGTCTTCTCTGTATCCTGCTTCATCAATGTGGTGATAACGTTAAAGTTCTCCCCTAAAACCTTCCAATAAAATGACCCCAAAGAGATGTGCCCCTCACGTGCTACAACCAGTGCTTCCTGGCCCATGGCACTGTCAGCATACAGAGGCACAGGGGATCCTCTTTCGGGTTCTCTTGGCTCACCGTTCCCCCGCCCCAACGCAGACCCTCTGACTCTGCATGCTTTCTTGTCCTCTGGCTTGCCAGCTGCTTCTTCCTCTTGCATGAACCTCAGCAAACACTATCACCACCACCACCTGCCCAATGAATGCCAGGCATGCCAGGCACCGTGGCCCATGCCACCTGCAACATCTCCATGCAGACCTGGCCTTAGACCCCCATGGCACAGGTGAGGGAGCAATGTGCCCAGTGCCTGGAGGCAGTGAGTGAGTACGGGCCCAGCTCCAGGGCTTCCCACATCAGCTCAGTTCACTGTCACAACGCCATCAGATCACTACCACCGTTAGCCTCATTTTCCACAGGTGGGAGTTGAGAATTAAAGGGGCCACACTTCCTGCCACAGGCTGCCCAGACCTGCCCTGTGCTAGAGCCCTTGCTGGGCAGAGACAATGGTGTCTGTGAGTGCTGACAAGAGCACCCGTAGGCCTCACTTCCCTGCTCTGTCTCTCCACACATCTTCAGAGGTTGGGGCGACCCTACCTCCACTTCATAAGACAGCATAGTGTTCGAGGCACCAGGGATGGAGCCAGTACCTCCATGCCAGTGCCTTGCTCCAGGGCAGCAGACTCCTGCCAAGTCTGATACCTCCACAGAACTCCTAAAAGTTCCCTACCAAGTACCCTGAGCGCAGCTGGCAGGGACAGCTGGCAGGGCTCATCAGCATCCTGGAGTCCGGTCAGCTTTCCTGGTTCCCACCACCACCTGTGATGTAAGAATTCACAAGACAAGGCCTTGTTCACAGCTCTTGCTTGTGTGTCGCCGCACCTGGCAGAGCCTTGGCTCAGCTCCCTCCCAGGGAGCAGGTAGGGAGGCACTATGGGGGCAGTCATCAGAGGACAGGGGACACGGGGGTCAACTCTCAGTTCCTATCTGATATACCTAGCAAGCGCCAGAGGACACCGAGGAACTTTCAGAACACACAGAAAGCAAGGAGACAGAAATGCAGAGCAGGTGAACGAGACAAGCACAGTTCAAAGGCTCAGGGCTGCCCAGCACCTCGTTCTAAGACACAACACGAGCATGGCCAGAGCCTGCCAAGACTGCCAAGACTCGGAGGTGGAAGCTGGCACAAGGGGGTGGCTGGTGGCTCTCAGGTCCCGGGCCTTGAGCCACAGGGTCACCAAAATGGGCACAGCTCCTCTGAGGAGAGTGGAGGGGCTCCCTCACTGCTGCTTTCCCTCGCCCTTCTTCTCTCTCCTTCTCCCTCCTTACTCTCTCACCTACTGTAATCTGACCATCTTGCCTTCCCCACTGGAGGAAAACTCGGGAGCTCCAAAATCCCAGGGCCAGGTTCACAAAGTGACAATCTCCTCGCTGAGGACAATTCCTTTTCTGAACCCAAGGATTTCCAACCCTCAGCTTTCAACCAAAATAAAGAAAGAGGGAATGGAGCTGTTAATGGAGAAACCACTAAAAATACTGTATGATTACAGGCCCCGCGTGATTGCTGGCAAACATGTTGGAGGGAATTCAAAGAGCAGAGTGACATCGCTGACGCAGACCCCATGGTCGCCAGGCCCCTGCTATGAGCTGCAGCGTCCCAAGAACTAACTTCGAGAAACACAGAAAACTAAGAATAAAATGAAGGCCGAGTCTTGTCTCATTCCAGCAATAAGGAATATTAATTTACAAATACATAGGAGAAATAAAGCCATAGTTATTTTATGAAGAAATGCATTCTCAATGATTTTTTTCTATTTTACATTTAGTATTTATCTGAATTTGTTTTCAACAAATTGCATGTTAATAACTCAAAAATAAAAAAGGGGGTTTTAAAATATAGAGTTTTATGATCCTAGGATTTCCCCCCCAAGAAATTTCTATTTCAATTTATGTACCTCTCGTTGTGGCGAATGAGTGTGAAACTGGGATCAATAAAAGACTTTCAAGCATAAAATATATATCACATTAGGATAAAACCCTGTGGGGGAAGTGGAGTGGAAATACGAGTTCAAGGAGAAAAAGGAAAGATATAAAATTTCTGACTGCTGAAGATGAGCTTGTTCATATGTGTTTTAAGTGACAATGGCGGATATCAAATAGCAGTGGTGTTTGGATTCCCTCAGATACGTTCAGAAAGAGTGTGGCTCACAGCTTCATTTCCAATGTCACCTTTTTTTTTTTTTTTTAAAGAAAATACAGTATTTCAGAAACCATATCCTCTGCAGTGACTTCAATATTGGATAAAATGTTAAATGCCAACTTAGAAATGCAAAAAAGAACACACCGTTTCTCAAATTTCTTTTAGGAGGTACTGAACAAAAAAACATATGATGACACACTGGCCTTTTAGATTCCTGCCATACCCGAGATTACCCCGGAGATGTCTAGTTCCTGAGGCTTCAGCCAGTCGTGGCATCTGCTTTGTTTTTTCATTCCAACCTTGAAAACCCTCTTATACCTATTATCTGCCTCTCACAACCCTTCTGGGAAGGGTGGACTTCTTTACACCCATGACTATTGAAGGCACTGTAGCTCTGAGAATTCAGGGTTCATCGGGACCCCTCAGTCCTCCTGAAGTAGAACACAGCAGCCCATCCCTAGAGGGCTCTTCCAACAGGATTCCCTTTCCCCTTCAGACCACCAGATGGAGAATCCATAGCAAAGACAAGTGGGCCGGGAGCGAGGCCAGCATCCTT
>NDGN011479429.1:0-18585 GCA_002564285.1 Tympanoctomys barrerae
GGGAGGGATTGAGGGAGGGACAGAGAGACAGACAGAGAGACAGAGACAGAGATGGACAGAGACTGACAGAGAGAGACAGAGACAGAGACAGAGACAGAACACATATTAGCTGTCTGGTGTATACAAACAGACCTAACAAATGAAAAAGAAAAAAAGAAAAAAAAAAGTTCTTCACAAAAGTGAAATGAGAGGTCACAACAGAATTTATTCTTTTAATATTTCAACTTTAAGGCTTTAATTATGTAGGTGGTACATATAACAAGTACAATGCAGATATTACTTAATATTAAGTGATGAACTATCTTCTCACAGCAAACATGAACTTTTAATTTGGCCTGTGATAGGACATGATTTACTTTTTTAAATAATAATGCTACCTCTTTACATGAGGACAAATTAGCAACTTCTAATATGCATCCATGTTAATGCATTGCAAATTTTAATTTCTATCTATAACCTAATTTGGTAAAAAGTTAATAGCATTCATATATGAGGGTTTTAAGAACTTATACTCCGGGGCTCAGTGGAATACGCGTTTCCCTGGCAAGCGCAAGGGCACCTGAGTTCAATCCTCAGTTCCGCAAAAAAAACTTGTATTCCATCTCAAAACTCTACAAATGTAATATTAAGTGTCCTCAAGAGTGAAATTCTTACTAACATTCAGCATCTTGACTTAAATACCACCTCTTATTTAAGTGGAGGGCGAGCCCAGACTACCTGAGATAAGACCATCCCTGACCCAACATAACCCACAACTGCCTTCACTAACCCTTTTTGCTGCTCCATTTTTTGTCATAGTAGTGAGCACTATTTGGAATTTCACATGGTGTATGTTTACAGGCATGTATGTCATACATACAGCCTATGTGTGTGTGTAGGCACACACACATATACTGCACACTGGAGCTGGGGTCCATGTAGTGTTCCCAGTGGGAAGCGTGGGACAGAAAGGTGGGGACTCTGACATACAAGCTACATGGGTACCCCTCCGAGTTCAGTGAACACAGATTGAATGAGTAAGGAGATTTATTCAGCAAGAAGCTCAAAATCTCTGTCACGAAACATCACTCTTTCCCCACAAAAAAAAAAATCAATGAATTTAACAAAGCAATTATCCATAATTAGAAGGCATTTTCAAATTGCCAGTGGAAATACATTACCACATACACAATATAATAAAGAGAAAGGCATTCTTTCCCAATAAGATTTCAAATACTCTGAATTAGGTCATTATATGTTTTATTTCATTATTGAGTGGGGGAAACTATTTTTAAAAATAGACATGGGTAAGATAAAAATTTGGTTTGAAACATAAAATATCCATGAAATAAAATTCACAAATTATGGCTCCTGCAAAACAGAAATCAGACTTCTAATAGCATAGCTTGGCTACCTGATATACAGTTTACTGCTGGCTTTCCCAAAGGACTGTGTACAAAGCTTTCCGTTTTCTTTATAAAAATAAAAAAGTAGAACCAGCTGGTAGATATATACAGTGCCCTTCAAAAGGTCCCGCTAAAGCCACAAATAATTGCAAAACTTGTTCGAATCAAATGGACAATTTAGTTTACGTATGATTTTGCAAAGCCTTTACAAATATCCAGGGATGGCTTTGCACCCCATTCGAAAGGATTTGCTGTAAAACTGTGCTGGCATAAACAAACAAAAACTATTCTCACTATTTATACTCAAAACAAAACAAAACAAAAAGAATGATGAAGTGCTACACTGAGTTGTGGTTGTGAAAATTCTTACCGGGGACTTTCATTGGCTGGAGTATAATACACAAAATAAGCAGGGCTTTTCCTTTCAATGGAGCATACAGTCTCTCTCTGTGTCATTATACTACACTTCTATCAAAATGTAGTCATAAGAGAAAAATACAGAAATAAACATACAAATTTTAAAACATACCAGAACCCTCTGTGACATGGGATCTGTAAACCCACAGGAGTGAAACAGGTTTTTAAATTTCTTTCTGGTGAGTTTTTGGACTTTGAATAGACTAAAAACTTGGGGTGGAGATGAGAAAACACAGTATTATTCAGAAAAATGCTAAACAGTGCAACTGAGCTAGAAAAAGACCTGAAAGATGTTTGCCAAGACAGGAAGCACGCTAATGACCAACCTAGCTGCAGCTCCGTCCTCCGAGAGCCTGCCTGGAGAAGGAGCTGATCCTCCTAATCCTCAGGCCTGGAGAGGTTAGAATCCAGTACCTTATGGTCAGAGGATCTAACAGACAAAGCAAGAAGCTGGCCACACTATAGTCACCAAGTAAAACAAGGGAAGCAGGACATGGTGTGAATACACACCTGCAATCCGAGTCACTCGGAAGGCTGAGGCAGGTGTTTGGCAAATTTAAAGCTGCCTAGACAACTTAGTAAGACTATCTCCAAAATATTAATAAATAAAAAGACTGGGGATTAGCTCAACACTGTCTGGGTTCAGTGTACAGTATTGCAAAATGGGAAGGGGAAAGGTAGGAACCACCCTTGGCTCCCCCAGCTTTGGTATGCATTAGAATCTTTTAGGGTTGTTATTCTCTTTATTTTTCTTAAGCCTTTTTTTTTTTTTAAGGAGGGGATACCGGAAATTGAACTCAGGGCCAGGCAAGTACTGTGCTGCTGAGCTTCATCACCAGGCTTTCTTTTTAATTCAGAAACATAGCATAAGTATAAATAAGAGTAGTCAAAGAAAGAAAATACTCTCTTGACAAAACAAGCTTTCCAAACACACCTGTCCTCTGTTTTGGGCTTCTCTGTACCTGAACAGATATTAGAAGGAGGATTTCTAATCCAATTGGCTCCACAAAAATATTTGTGGCAGTATTTCTCAAAAACTCTGTAGAAACATGAATTTCCCAAGGATACCTGACAGAAGCTGGCTCTGGGGCAGTAGTCCCAATGCACCCCAGGAATCTGGAACCAGAGAAGCATCAAGCATATTAGGTCACAGAGCCCCACTTCAAGAAATACTAGAGTATCCACTAGAACCATAGCTTATAGAATTCCAACTGACCCCTGGATCTGGAACACTGCTAAAATAAATTTATTTATTCATTTATTTCTGGGTACCTCCCAGAGGTACTGAGTATGAATCTTCTACATGAGGTCAAAAATTCTTACTTTCGCTAAGCTTCTCCTGGGCTCACCCTAAAACCAGAAGTAAAATATAAGCACACTTTAAGGCTCCCTTGGGAGAGTTCTGCCTACAAGTTTTCAGGCCCTGTGTCACAGGGGAACAGCAAGGATTCTGATCCTGCAAGCCCAGGAGAACATGAAGGCAGATGCTCACCATCTCCCAGGAAGGAGAAAGGTGGAGCTGCAGGGCACCAAGTGCCCCAGGGAGCCCTGTGGAATCAATGACTCATGGTATCTGGACTAAGAAGGAGGTGCTACCAAAAGACACCTTGTGTACAAAAAAAAAAAACGAAAACTCAAAGAACCCTTCCTGAGAGTAAATGACTTGAGATTCTGCACACAGCAATCAGGGACCTGAACAGATATAAAAATAGCACACGAGAGGATAGTATTTTTAAACAGGTTTAGAAATAAAGTTTCTTTGAATCCAGCCCACAGAATCCAGCAGCACTCTGAGACAAATGGCTGTACACGACCCGAGTGCACCGACACTGAAGCAGGTGCGAACTATCAAACACCCCAGTCCCATCAGGGACAAAAAGCGTCCGTGCTCTCGTTCAATTAGCCCACATTCAAAGCAGGCGGTTCCAGCAGCATCGGCAAAGTGCGCCTGCTTCTACCCACATAGGGCAGTTTAGTGGCACGTATTTTCAATGACATTGGAAAGAAGTGGAAAGAATGGTTTTGAACCTTTTTGTGGGTGACTTTTAGTCCCCTCACTTTTCATCAAAAAGCATAAAGATCAGGAGAAGACATGCCTTCAATGAGCATCAAGCACACACAGACATACCGAAATTAAAGTGTGCATAGCTACGAGTCTCCTGTAAAATCATCCTATCAAAGCTACTTAAAACGGGATTTCTGTGGTTATTCTGCCTCTCTTGAGCAAGCTCCTTGAAGGCAGCTTCAAAATTATTTGGATGTTTTTGCAAATTTGACACCAATAGAGTAAGAAATACGAGCCAGAGGGGTATGTGTTATAGAACTCTAGTCCCTTCCTGCTCACTAACTAAATGGTTCACATAAAATACTTGATATTGTGCCTCAGTTAATTCATCTTTAAAATGGGAATGATAGCATAAAGTTTGAAGATATAATAAAAGTACTTAGGCACAGAGTATTACACCCACAGATGCAAACAGTACATGCAAACTAAATATTCATGCTAATAATTGATAAAATTAATATTATTAATAAAATAATTTAGGTACAGTTTTATTAAGGATGGAATAAAAAATGAACTGGAATGTAAAACACAACTGAATTTTCTGGGCACTTCTGGTAGATCAGTTGCCTACTGAAAGACAGACAGCTCTTCCACCCACATTTTCCTATCAAGCCAGAGAACGGCTAGGGAAGAAGACCTTTCTGCATGCTGAAGCACTTCATAAATTCTTCAACTAAAAAAGTCCCATTTGGACCTTATCAGTATTTTTGTGAACATCGGCAGCATGGTATACAAATGTTAACAAGAGAGGGAGTGACTGAGAAGGCTATTTAGTAGAGAGACGACGGTATCTCCACAGTATTAATGGAAAGGTTAAGAAAAAGCAGAGAGGAAAAAAGAAGTCTTTCAAAAGATGATTTTCCATTAAACTTCAGTTGATTATGGAGAAAAAAAATTCCAGGCTATTAGTCTGTAGTGTTGGTTAATAGTTTTCCTTATTTTGAGAAAACAATGAAAACTAATGAGTTACATCCAGCAGCTTTAAGAAATGAATTGCCGTGCATAATTCGGAAGCCCCTACACCACACGCCTCTATGCAGTCCTTCTCTTAGTTAAGGTTTCAAATTAAGGTTATTATTTATGAGAAAAAGTTGGAGAGATGTTAAAAGCTACAACAATTCCCCCAGACCATCCACAGGGGAGAGCGGTTCCATTCAGAATGAATGAGAGAGACTCCAGGCCAAATATTTGTACAGGAGTGTGAAGGATACACACACAGCAATCGGCACGCACCTGTCACTGCAAAATTCAACACTCACACAATCGAAAGGGCATTTGTGTTCACAAATCAAGTAATTATATCCCTAACTATCCATCTGCATATGCAATTACTCAGTCTGTTGCACAGAAAAGCACATTTTTGCAGGTGTTCCCCAACCTCTTTCCTTCAAAATCCAGTTGCCCTTTATGTCCCCAAATCTGGGCACATACCAGTCCTCTAATTGAATCTTCGTGGCACTGTGGTGAAGATCAAGTGTTCTGTTTTCACATACCGTGTTCACATACAGAAGATTCTATAATCTAATCAGGCTCTTGCTCCATATTACCACTTAACTAATGGTTTAATGGGCTCCGCTGACACCTTGATGCTAAAGGATGTGAACGTGCTTCCTGACTCCTTTGATGAATCCCTCCGTAGGTTTCTCTGACATATTCCAGTTTTGCACACATACTTTAAAGTTTCAGAATTAAAACTCTCATCTGCTGAGTAAAGTTGAACAGAATGACAAAGCAGGAGACAGTGAATGTGTGTGTGTGTGTGTTTGTGTGTATCTGTGTGTGTGCATGTCTGTGTGTGTGTTTGAGGGCACTGTACTCAATCAAAAGAAAGCATTTCTAAATTTTTGAAGCACAGAAATGCAAATCACGAAGCAGTTTTGTATGCTCAGAACTTGTTAAACACTTGTTCCGATCAATGCGAACTGTACATATGTGCAGTGGTTTTATACTTCAGAAATGAATACATCTCAGCCCTGAGGAAATCTAGGGACCTGTTCCACTTCATGTCAATTTGAAATCTAAGTTAATCTCTGTTCCAGCTTCCTAGATTCAGAGAGCCGAGCACATCAATTGCCATCAAATCCAATAATCATTGTAGAAACAGAAACCAAGATCCGAATTATGTGCGGAAATATTCACCATCTCAGACTCTGCTTAAAGGATTGATTTTAGACCCTTCATAGATTTGAGAGTATTGCATACAAATGTCCTCACTGTTTGCAGGCGATATTTATCCTCTTCTATGCAAGCACTTATCTGCATGTTTCCTTAATTTTTTTTAGATTTCCCTGGATATATATTTTAAACAATGAAGACTCTCTTTAAAAATGGTACTGAGGAAAAACAAAGTGATCTACTTACTGCCCTGTTAGCATACTATAATACAGCTAATAATTTGATTTACTTCACCATCTTTTTATTTTTGATGTGCCATAATCACATGTGAAACCATTACATTCATTCTGTTTTGTATGCTTTAACATTTTCTCATGTTTTCATGTTAGAAGTAAAAAAAAAAAAAAAAAAATGGTAGCAGTAGTTTGCAGTTGCAAGAAAGAAATTCCCTTTTTTCTCATAGAAGCTTCTAAACTCTTATTTTAAATGGCCTTTCACACCAATAGGCACAACTTTTTAAACGTCACTGTTTAGATTTAAAGAAGATTTAATTTATTTTCTACTAGTTGCTCATAAACCAAGCAAAAAAATTACAAAAACAAACACACTAAGAAGGGAGGGTAAAGGAAAAACCACCCTACAGACTGGATCTTTTGCTTTATGCTCTTCAGACCAGGGATGACATTTCTAGCCCCACAGAAATGCCATTTTCTCTGCACAAGATTCTTGCGAAGTCAGTGGTTGGAGCATGCACAGCCACAGCTGCCTGGCCTTCCACACCCCACTTGCTCCTGTCCGCCTCTTCACTGTAACCTACCTGGGCCCAAAGTTGGGTGCATTTGTAAGGCCCTGCCTCACACAAGGTAGGCATCATTGTGACCACACTGTGAGGAGGGGAGGACAAATGTGTCAAAAACAAAATTATCTTCTAAGGATTAAAAAAAAAAAAAGTCACAAAGAGACCAATTCATTAGACAGCTATGATACAGCTATTTTTCAGTGTAAAATATTGGGATAACTGACCTATCTGTCCCACCTATGATGAGCAGTATTTTGAAGGAGGATGCTGTTAGCATGAATAAAACTTGCCTAAACAAAGTGAAGATTTAGTGATCCATATTTAAAAATCAAGAACCTAGATACCACCACCAATTTAAAAGGCCTTAAGAAACACTGTTAAGCTAAACTAACATATCTTAAAAATGTTTTCTGCAGAATATTCCACATGAGAGGAATTCTATGAAAAAGGAGTTCTCTGGTCGGGGCAATTTGGGAATCATCACAACTTGCATCACTCTTTTGGGATGTTTTACAATTTTTAATGTACAATGGCTTAAAATAAAATTTTTAGCATATCTTAAAACAAGGGTTTTCAAAATGCTTAAGCACATTATTCTAACAAAAAGCTTAAAAAGAACAACTGAAATTACAAAGTACTTCTCTGTGAGTTATAATATATAAAAATGGAATATTGTGTACAACTACAGTACTGTCTCCTCGATAATTCTTGAATACGTAAAAATTTATTTTTAAATCATTAATGTACAATTTAATCATGTTATTTAATTAAACCCTATCAAAGCAACATCCTATCCCATTAGATACCCAACTGAGCCCCCTTAGTAGCTCTGCAGTGAAATGTCACACAGCACAGTTCTTGATTTCAACTTCTGTAGTATTTAAAGTTAGTACTTAATCCAATTTTATCTGCACAGCCTATTTTCCTGCACTTTTTCAATCAACCCAAATATACACAACGAATTATGTCACATACACTGAAGTATTTCAAGTTGATAAAACCAAGCAACTTAGAATACTGCAAGTCATTGGGCTTGAGGCCAGACTTCACTTTGTAATTAACTTACCATTTTTAAATGATTTAATAGCCATTCCTTTATTTAAATAGTACATTATTTTTACTTTTTTATTCTTTTATCTTTGGCAGTGCTAAGGATCAAACCCAAAGCCTCATTCAAATTCAGCATGATGCAGGCCTCACTCAGTGCCCTATCACTGACCTGCCTCCTAGTCCTAAACATATTCTTAAATAACTTGTCTCTAGGCAGTACCAATAGCTGTGTTTTTAAATCTGCAGCCAGGATATAGCACTTTGTTTCAAATACTTGTGAAACTATGTATTTATCTTTTACACACACACACAAATTGATCAGGAATTCACAAATAGGATGAAACGATAGAACCATCTAATGTAATATGAGTTCATTTTTAATCAAGTAACCACAAGTTGTTTATATGCACTGTTTGAGAAGCAAAAGATATTCGGAATGAAAACTGTAATCAGATGAAAGGTGGTTAAGGTACACATAGTGAAAGGGCCAGGAGAATAAAGGGACTTCTCAGCTAAATAGGGTCTTTTGAGATTAATACTATGATTTAAGTCTACTTCAAAATGGTTTCATCCTTATTAAAATTACATTAAAACTAGCCTGGATGCATTTGCATTTAAAGGGTTGACTCACACTACTTAGCAGGCCCTGGATTCAATTCCCATTGATTTACAGTATTAGGGAACTACGATCATAGGCATTTTTCAGGATAAAGGACAATAATACTTTGAACAAAAGAGTTTATGGATGCTAGTCATCAGGCTATGAATAAGAGAACTACATTCATTTGCATAGTAGAACACATTCACCTGCAATATTTAAGCATCCCAGAACTTGCCAGACAACAGAATTATTGTATTACATGTGGTCCTTACCCGTAGGACCACAGTCAGGAACACTGGACCTTGCAAAACCATAAATTGCAAAGAGGAGACAATAAGCTATTTTTAAATGTATCAGTTAAAAGTATTAACTTTGATCCTTTCAACCCTGTACTGAACAAGGAGTATCTATCTTATTGCAGCATCTACAAAGATCTGAAACTGCTAACAAAGCCTTTCAGAAAGACAAAAAGGGGATGGGAGCGAAGGGTAAGGGAAGAGTGGGGGAAGGGAGGAGAAGTAAAGGAAAAGGAAGGGAAGGGAAGGAAAAAGGACAAGGAAAAGATGAGAGAGGAGGAGAGGGGAGGGGAAAGGAGAGGAAGAAAAATCTACATAAAGCAACACAGCTCAAAGAAGTGAAGTCTTGCCTTTTTCAAAAAGGAACACATTAAAAAAAAAATACACACACATTCTTAAGTCTGGAACTTTAACCAAGAGCTCAACCACAGAGCTACTGGCTTTATTGTTTTAACCAATTCAAAACCTGTGATTCAGACTACTGAGTTTTGTAAGCCAAACCATCGGTTGTTTCTGTGCTTTGAACTAAGCACTTTATCCAAGATGTATACTAACAGAAAGGAATTGAAAACCAGAACTGAGGGCCAGCCAGATAGTTCACCAGATCAAAGCACCTGCTTAGGCAGACGTAGGGACAGGAATTCGATCCCTGGTGTGCCACGCTGGCCCCACCACTGGGCATGCTGAGAAGGTGACTAAGACTAGGCGTGGTGGTGAGTGCCTGTAACTCCAGCACTTGCGAAGCTGAAAATAGAAGGATCACTAGGAGTCCAATCTGTGTAGTGAGACCCTATAAACCCTGTACTAAGAAAAAGGAAACCAGAACAGGAGTCCCACCTAGATCACAGTACACCCTCCACCTCCCAAATATAATGAATGTGAAAAGATTTCTGTGGGAAAAATGTTCCTAAGACACTCCTTAAAAAATAAAAAAAATAAATAAATTATGTAAAGTTCCTAAGTTGGATCCTCAGCTACTTACTTCTACCTCCAACTAGAAAGTAATTTATTTAATTTTTAAACCCCATCCTAAACAACTACAAATGTAAAAATACTTTGGACAGTTCGAAGTGTTACACAAAATAATTATGATCATTTAATTTCAAGAGCTGGTGAGCAAGGACAAGGCTTCGTGAAACCCAATTCTTCTCTACAGTTTGGTTATTAAAAGGAGACATGAATATAAAAAACTCCAGGCTACATACAAATATCTTTTGAAAAACAAATGTTTTTAAAATCAGCCAAAATCAGTTGATGGATATTTCATACACTTAGCAATTATTTTCAGTATCAATACAATAGATAAATAAGAAAATACACCCTTTACTGGTATGAATGACCAAAATGAACATTTGATCGACTTTGTAGAAAATAGCAATGTCATAAAACTGTTTACAAGGCAGCACTTTCTGTAAAAGAAGCTCAGACTTAAGAGTGTTATCATCTCATGCTTTGTCATTATGAAAAGAAATGCATCTTCACTATATATGGATAGATATATATTAAAAATCTCATTAATATGTATGATTTTATCTTTATCACCAGTACAAAATAAAATTACATTTTAAAAGAAATAAAAAGAAAAATGTTGTTAAATATCTGAAAAGTCTGGATCTCTCAGGATACGTTCTTTCTATGATGGTGAAAGTTGAGGCCTTTTTCTTTTTAATTCAAGCAGGAATATCTTGCTTCTCTCTACTTTCCCCTTTCCTTCATGCCCTATCTGCCTGCTTCCGAGTTACAGCCACCACACACTCCATTATAATATATGTTTTTCAGAGAAATAAAGCCCAGAGACGTGGTTAAGCACAAAAAGGAACAGCAAACCACTGCAACATAAGCCTTTAATGCAATGCGGAGGAGGCAAAGTAAGTGCTCAAAGTTTTCATACAGCTAACTTGTTTATAGCTGCCAAGCAAAGAGCCTAACTCCAAGTGCTTTATAATTGTTACAAATTGTGCCAAAGTACGGTGCGTAATAATAAATTATGAAGCTTATCTAAATTATAAAAGTAATTAAACTTTCCTCAGATACTCATAATTCTGCCCTCCATAAATTTTCTGTTCATTGCATATTCAATAGCTCTGTGTTCCAGTTAAACAAAAACAACAAAAAAAGGAAAACTAAAAAAAGAAAAAGAATCATCTCCTTCCAAGAACAACCCCGGGCCTATAGGCATACAACATACCTAAATTCCCCAAATGCATGAACAATGATTTTCAAGATCTTCAAACCATAGCAAATGTTAATAAAAATATTTATACTAAAAGCAATTTTCTAAGAGCTTTTTGTAGTTGTTTTCCTCTTATCACTATAGACATTTGTTTTAACATAAGTTTTCTTTCTCCGTCCCCACATTTCCTCCTGCTGCATAAAACCATAAATCTTGGTTAGCGTATTACCGTACAATCCACTGCAATAAAAACAAAAATAATGAAAGCCATGGCAACCCAGTTATGTGGTCCTTGCCATTTACAAAGCAGTCCAACTTCTTCATCTGCCCTCCTGAGCAAAACATATAGAGGATCCATCCACTGCTAAAACACAGCAGCCTAGAATGGAGTACAGCTGCTGCTTGCAATCAAACTGAAAAGAAGCAGTGAAATTCAAAATTTTCATTTTTTTTTCTTGAGTGTATAGCCACAAGCCAATATGTGGAAGATGTCAGCATTTTCAAGTTTAAATTTAAAGACCCCAAGTGACATCTTGATACTTTGCTCCATAGGGAGCAAATCAGCAGAGCAGGTGGGTGGCGATGAAGGAAACCCTTATTCTATTATAAATATCTGCAATAATTAGCAAACTTGATGAACAAATTACAAAGAAGCCTCTAGGTTACAGCCCAAGTTTGTCAGAAGTTTCCCAGGATTTCATCTGATTTTTGTTTGGGTACCTGGTTTCTTAATCATAAGTCAGGCACTTCTATTTTAGGATCTATTCCAATTGAATAAAAACATTTATTTTATAAACAGAAAGGGAAATCAGTTTGAATAAGATATATTTATGTAATTACCATATCTAATAGCCATTTATATGTCCTTTCATGAACAGACAAATAATATATGCACATACATTTATCAATCTTGTCTGTGAGGGAATGAAATTAAAAGAAAAGCAAACTATTACATACAGCATATGGTTTCACTATTTCACATTTGCATAAGGGAATGCAATATTTTTCTTCACTAAAGCTACAGAGTATAAGGATTTGGTTTCAATCTTTAAAACCAAACTAAAATATAAATGTTAAATATTAACTATATCATTTGACCTGGAAATTAAATGCTCCAACTCTATACATTCATGTTCTTGTTTTGTAAAAATCAATACAGGGAGTACATTCAAGTTCATACGAAGCTAGGAAAATGCTAATATTTAACATTGAGTTAAATATTTTAAAGGCTAACATCCAGAGCAAGAAATTATGAGACGTTAACGTGAGAATAAAATCAGATGTGGTCTACCTCTAAAGTATCCATTAACCAAAGCTACATGAAACTGAAAGAGAAGAAAAAAAAAAAACCTGACATCCACATGAATACCAAATTAATTCATTATGATCAGTGCTACTACAATGAACACAAAATTAATTCATCACAGTGGAATACACAAAGCACTACCCACTTGTTATACCTACTGACAAAAAATAATAGGATGATTATCCTCCACCACGGTGACACACGTGGCCATAGGCACTGCCGTCTTGTCAGTCACACAAGTATTTCCTTCCCTGGGAATCTTCAAAATACTTTTGTGAAGAGGCTGCTCATTCACCACATTCAGTAAAGGATAACAAGTAAAGGCCCACATTACCACAGGCTCTCCTGCACATTTTTGGTTCCCATTAGGCTGGGTCCAAGGTGAAACACACATTAGAGTGTGCCACTAACAGAAGCACTGACACTCATGGTCCAGCAAGTGTGGCCCTGCACGCTGCGTGACCCTCACACAGGTCCCAGAGTCTCTAGGCAAAAAGCCTAGACTCTAAAAGTCTGACCAGCTCCCTCAGGTGGCAGCCCAGGCCAGTCCTGACATCTGCTAGTGTCATGGCTGAGGCCAACTGTCTTCTCTGAGGAAACCTCTTTAGACCTCAACCTCCTTATTAAAGTCACTATTTCTAAGGACTTACATGATGGCCATCAGACTAGTCATAGGAGTCTGAGGACTACCACAGGACAGTACTACAAGATCTGAAGAAAAAACAAAGAAATCAGGACCTGATGAAAGGAATCTCTCCCTCTGATGAAGAGAAGCAGCTGTTGCCTTTCCTCTCTTACACTGTCAGACGCCAAGACCTGACACCAAACCCCAAGGGCTTCCACCTACTGCCTGCTTCTAGCCCCAACTTTAACAATGTGCTTGGCATTTGAAGGGTGTCTTTCCTTGGCAAATTCAAGGGGATTTTGCATGGAAAAAACTATAGGTAAGAAAGAGAGAACTCTTTCCTACACAGGAAGCCTTTCTCCTTATGAAGGAACAGCAGGGACTAATAGACCATTTTCCCTTCTATCTGGAAATACTCCTTCAAGCAAGAGAGTGCTTAAAGACCTCTGGGAAGCTGAGAGTTCACTTCTCCTATACCTATCTACAACATTATTCTTATAGTAGCTTTTTCTCTCTCCTTTGAAATGTGAAGGGTATCATCTTACATTCCTTTATAATACAGACCCCAACAAGCGTGAGACAATGTAAGTAAAAGTTCCAACTTAATGTCACAATTTGCTAAAGAAGAAATCTGTTTTGTCAGAGGTTTTATTGGTGTACACAGACACTCAAAAGATAGATACTCTTTCCTTCTCCAAACTGCACTCCATCCTTATTGCTCAACCTTTGTGGGTGCTAGCGCTACATCAACACATCTGCACATCGCAGATGTGGTACTCAGGTAAGAAGGATGAATCTGCAGCAACCTGAGAGCGCGGCTTCACGTTCGTTCCCATGGAGAATGCGGCAGCAATAAAGGCTGGAGGCTGCAGCAGAGGCAATAAGCAAGTACACGTGCGTGTGGTTGGAGAAAGGTGAAAACTGTCTTCAAAGCACAGTAAAGCATCTTGTAAAGAAAACTAGAAAACACTTCTTCAGAGGAACCCGACTCCATCTGTTCATGTAGGACAGCAGTGCTCAACCTTGACATACATGGAAACCACATTGGGTGGTCAATTAATTGGTGATGGGGTCAAGCATTGGTTTCCCCCCACACACACACAAGCTACCCAGGTTATTTTAATATGTAACTAGGATTGCAGACCACAAAGAGGTCAGCAGGCCATCGACCATGTACCTGGGGAAAGATAATTCTACAATGAGGGGACACAAATTGGTGAGCAGTGAGAGCATGACTGGCTACCTGAGTCCCATAGGGACCTTTTCATAAAATACAGATCCATTGGCCCTGCTCTAGAATAACTGAACGGGCATCCCAGGAAATGATGCTCAGAGCTAACGCTGTAAACTCTCAAGTACATTCTGATTGCTAACTGGGCTTAAGAACCACTGTCCAAGATGCAACTCGGAAGCTCTTACCCCAACTTGGTTGGTTTCCAAACAGAATGCTTCATGTTTCGATCGGTAATGGTAGCATGCCAGAGAATTAGGAATGGCAGGGGAAGAGTGGAAGAAGGGAGAAGTATTTAAGAAAAAAATAAAGAGAAAAGAAATTTAAGTGTCCTCTAAGCACCCACAAGTCTGCTTCTTAAAGTGCTGATAATGAGCAGTGGTGTGCTGAAAAGACCAATGAAACTAAATTTTGTACCAGTTCATTTCGGCACATCCTGTTTATACGACTATTTAATGAGTCATTCAGCCAGGATGATTTTCTGTCTGAATATGTTAATTGCCATTTTTTTTTCATAGCTCTCTATTAAACAGTACAGATAAAATAGGCATGCTCGTGCTTTTCGGCGCTATCAGCCCCCCAGCCTCCAGGGAGTGGGCAACAGGAGTAAATAAGGGGGAACTTTTTAAAAAGTGTTTAATTCTTTAACATGCATTGGCATTTGGGACCCCACTTCAATTCGAAAGCATATGTTAGAGTTAGCATTAAAGTGAAAACGAAATGAGGTGGCTCTCTCCCATATGCCACTGGCTTCATTATATCACAAAGAATTAGCTCCAAGAACAGGGCAACAATGTGAAGCCTCTTGCTGGCAAGAGCTTCCACTTTAGGAGGTCAGTATGGCTATTTGGGGAAAGACAAATGACTAAGATATGGGAATGTTTTAACTCTCACTGGTATTCATTTAATAGTATCTCAGATAAATCCAAGTCCATGCATAATGATTATAATCATTAATCCAGAATCCTGGAAGATATACGAAATGGATAGAAAGTCTAGTTACTATTTTTGGACTATGTTTAAAGAGTGATTAAAACATTTATTTTGGAGGCCAGGGTTCTAGCTAGTGGTACAACGCCTGCCTGGCAAGTGGGAGGTCCTGAGTTCGATTCCTGATACTAAAAAAAAAACCAAATTCTACATCCCACTTATCCCAGAAGAGAGGAAAATTTACAAATGTAAAATCAGACACAACAATGCTAAAAGCAATGCAAAAACCTTTAGGAAAAAGGCACATTTAATAAACATCATCTCTTACTCAAACCACTCTTAATATTCATTTTAGCATTTATGCAGTTTCCGGTGCCTTCATCTTAATTTTAAGCATTCACATTAAACAAATTATACATCGTTGCACTACATTCAGAGGGAAGAGAAAAAAGTAAAGTCCTAAGGCCATAATAACACATATTCACTTTTAGGTGCCTTGTTTACAAATATTAAATGGTCAAATTAATAGAGTTCTCAAAAATTTTTCTTAAATGAAAATGAAGCATCTAAAAAGATGAAACTGGAGTGGGGAAGGTTTCCTGGCCTTTGCACCCCATTAAAGAGACTTTATAAATCACATTTGTTCTTTTGAGTAGCAACTAGCAGTGTTGAAAAGGACAGGTTGGGTTTTAAAAGAAACAGATCCGACCTAAAGGGAATGCATTTTACTGCCTAGAAATAAACTGAAGAAACAGTGTGCAGCTTAAACCCCGTGAAAGGAAGCATCATCTTTGGGTGGAGAAGAAAATCTTTGCTGAGGAAAACAGCTGGAAACAGGAAGCGCTCCCGCTTTCATCCTGCCTGCTTTGATTCTCCACGTCCCCGTATCATGAAAAGGCAAAGGCTGATTTCAGCTGTGCCTCCTTTCAGCGGAAGGGGGAAGATACTCTGCGGATTGTAAACAGCAGCCCCATCCACAAGACCCCCACCCCAGCAGATCCTACCAGCGCTAACAATGAACTGCAAAGAGAAATGGCAGTAGACGAGCGGTAACTCAAAACAGTGTGTTCCAGTTGGAGTGAAAGAGACTGCGCGTTATTGTTACTTGCTTCCCTCAGTAATTGTCATAAGAATTTATAATCCCTATATGAAAAAACCTAACCCAGACAGATACACTAATATTGGTGGGTTTTCTTCTCTCTACACCTTTTATTTCATTGTAGAGAAAGGAAAAGAGATATTACAATCTCTCACATCACTAAATCCAAAGTCACTGAACTCTCATATTTAGATATCTAACATTTTTAAGCTTTCTCTTGGTCACCTCGTACAAAGCTTCTGTCCCACTGTTTCCTTGAAAATATTTTTGATGAAGCTTAGCATGACATTTAAAGGACAACATAGCACAGGGCGAGAAAACTTGGACTGGAAGTTTTGATCTATCCTTCAAACCAGAAAAAGCAGCAACTCAAACAGATCATGCACACCCAATGCACTTCAGGCACAATTCATTTTTTTGTTGCTATTTTTGGGTGCCTTTTAAAGTGGCAATTACAATCCCAGAAAATATATAAGCATTGTGACTGATGGCACTGCAAGTAGTAGATGTGTGACATTTCATATTCTCTACAAAGGAAAGGAATTTATATGCCCAGTTACATACACGTTGAGGAATTAATTCTTCTTTCTAAAGCTATTCTTAATAGACAGGAAAATTTCACAGCATAAGAGACGTCAAGCAGGATATATAAGAAGAGTGTTAACTTCATCTTAACAAATTGCTTGAAAGTAGATATCTTCAGGTATCTAAACTTACACTGCAAAACTTTGATTCCATGGTAACATTTCAATGTCTAAAAAATGACTACTGTTGATATTTTGTGTATGCTGCCTCCTTACCAATGGATATTAATTACCTTTGATTCATCCTTATTCATTCTAATGTCTTATTTGAACTACTTTAATAACTAGGGAAGCATAGCATAGAACTATGAGAATCCTCAGGGAAGGTAATCTCACCAGTGACTATGTCTTAAAAATAAGAATGAACTATCCAACAAAATAAAATACAGTGTACATCAATTCACCAACTTAATTTGTTCCACAATTTTGGGAAAAAATGGGCCATATTTGTGTTTCTGCCCAGAAAGATGGCCACGATCATGTCTGTCACCTGATGTAGAGTTTGCAAACAAAAGGGTTCCTGAAGTATCATAGTACTAAGTTGTACTTAGTTAATTTTTTCGTACTTTCAAAGTCCATTTTCTAGCTCAATATAATGCAATGGCTATTAGAAGCAGAGATTTTTATTATCATGTATTCCTCAAATTAACAAGTTATTAGTTTTGTCTGGATTCTCCTTATTTTTGGCATTATCAGCATCAGTATCATCATTACCAACAACCCTGTTCACACTTGTAAACATGCAACTTTATCTGTTTTTATCTATGATTCATTCACTGTCAAAAACAGCCTAAAAAGGGAAAACAGGGATACCACTCCTTGAGCCCTGAGTAACTAACCAAGGCCACAGACGCAGGTGAGCATGTCCAGATCTCCAACAAAGGTTCCTGTAATACTCTGAGAATGAGATCCCTAGCCCCAATTCACAGCCTCCACCAACACTAGAAAATAATGAGCTCAAACACCATAATTTTCAAGTAAAATTACAGAATACTTGTTATTTCAAACACATTCAATGGGAATTCAGCACCATTAGGCTATGATAGTAAAAGACTCTGTAAATTAATCACACACAGGAAGAAGTAGGAAATGGCATGGTCAGCTTTTCTTTGGATTTATTCAATTGCCTTTGTGAACTCTTCTAAACAGACATTCATTCCATGAGACTTACTGACCATCTATTACCTAGGCCACTATCAAAAACACAATTTTGAATCCATCCCTTGTGCGCCTGCAAAGCCTATAAAATATGAAATGTATATATGGGAGAAGAGAAATGAATAAAGTTATGTGTGAACAGGATTGTTGGCAATGATGAGGATGATGCTGATGATGTAGAAAATACGGAGAATCCAGACAGAACTCATAACTTTCTAACTTGAAATTCTGAGAAGCACATAAGTAAAACTCACATCTGTTGAGTACTAGTGACTGCTAATGCATTCCTAAGCTTATCTCCCAAATTCTTGTAACAATTACACAAAACAGTGGAAACTCAGACTTGGTCCCACGATTTTACAAGCACTGATATTGAAGACAAAGCCTAACTACAAACCCATGTATTTTACCATACCATAATACTCTTCTAAAAAACAAAATGAAAAAGTGGAATATTTTAAATTTCATATGAGAATTTCAGAAAAAGAGTTACACACAATAAGAAAGATCATCTATAACCCTATGTGGGGAGGGGCAGTTATTAAAAACTTTTGGAGGGCCAGACTCTCTTAGGAAAGTCAGAAATCCTACTAAAATCTAAATTAAAGTAACAAAACACTACTATCCCTGAAGTTATAAATGTGCCGGTAAGTATACCTACTGTTCTTCAGACAAACAGTGGTTGTATCATAGAGAAAAGATGGTCCTATCATTAAAGAATTTAACCTTTTTTCTTTTTTTTTTTTTTTTT
>NDGN011479436.1:0-13632 GCA_002564285.1 Tympanoctomys barrerae
GAGAGAAGAGAGAAGAGAGAAGAGAGAAGAGAGAAGAGAGAAGAGAAGAGAGAGAGGTGTTTGGCAGCCTCCAGGGTAGAGACCCCTGCGCAGGGAAACTTCCTTTAGCAGAGATCAGCTCTGACTTGGTGCCAACTTTCAAGGGCGGGTAGCTCCTGTGCTCTTGGCCAAACAGAAGCCATCCTTCAAGGTGACCTGAGTTGATCTGAGCTTTGTGTCTCGCTGCCTGGGGGGCCTCCGGATGAGGCATTCCCCTCCTCTGAGGATGCACTTTCTTGGGTGAGTAGTAGCAGCTGCTCTACCTCTGCCACCAGAAAGAGGCAGGTCACAGGATGGGCCCCACTCACAGGGGACCAGTCCACACAAGGATACCCTGATCGCTTGCTGGGCCACAGGGCTGGACTGACAAGGGAAAGGGAGGGTAAAAATCACAAAGTCACAGGGGCCCAAACCATTCCAATCAGCCTCCCAAACCCATCTTCAATCTCCAGGACCCAGACAGTGGGAAGAACAAAGGCAAAGACTTTTCAGGGGTTCTCTTTGGGCTTTGGCTCTGGCTCTTCCCATGATATAGGGTCTCACTACGTAGCTCAGACTTATAGTGATCCTCCTGTTTCAGCCTCCTTAACACAGAGATTACGGGCGTGCGCCACCACACCTGGTCCTGGTGGCCAACTCGGCATGCTGGAGGCAGGGCCAGCACCGCATGCAGTACAGGGAAGTGGACCCCAGTCCTTGTGCTTGCCTAGGCAGGCGCTTAAACCACTGAGCTTTCTCTGCAGCCCTGTTATGGCATTTTAAAATTCTAGAAATATGTTTTTACATATGTATGGATATACTTATGCCTGTATTATGTATGCACATACTGATTGATGGCGATCCTGGGGGCTGAACTCGGGGCCTTTGCAGGAAGCTGCATCCCAGCCTTTCGGTTTTTAACTTTCATTTTGAGACAAAGTTTAAGTTGCTAAATTGTTGTCCAGGCTGAGCTCGACCTTGTGATCCTCCTGCCTTAGCCTCTTACAGTGCTAGGATTACAGGCTGCAGCCCTGCACTCAGCTGTACTTCTGAACAAAATATGATGAATATGATTCCTGTCCACAAAACAGTACAGAAGGGGTAGGCAGAAGGGATATTGACCACGGAGGACCAGCTATGAGCTGACAACTGTTGACGCTGGGCAGAGGGGGCAGAGGGGTTACTATATGCACAATTCCATTGGTTTTATACTTGAAACTTGCCACGCTAAAATGTGTTTCAGAAAGGAAGAAAAGGCCAAGCACAGCAAAGCACCCAGAGAGCTAAGGGAAGGGCGCTCCTCCGCATCAGAAAAGGCCAGTGTGTGATGCGTAAGCTCCAAGCACACTCAGCCCCAGAGACTACTGGGAGGGAGACGGATCCCCAAAACCTTAGGCTCCATGGTGAGCTCTTCTGATGCATAAAAGGAACAGAATGAGAAGTCATTCTCTTGGGCCCTAAAAGGACCCGCGCGCACGCAGAAGATGTCTCCTAAGTGCCTGCGGGACAGAGGCTGGGCTCAGTAGCGCTGCAGCCACCACGAGGGAATCAGAGCTCAGACCCCGTCCCATACTGACTGACCCCACACCAGACCTAGGCAAAGCTCTCTCCTCCCCGAGCCTCCATTTCCTCCTAAATATCCATTTTTTTCCCTAAAAATTATGATGACTCCTGTTGTTCCCAGAAGCCTGATCAGTGTCCCACCCATCCATGTCCTCAACACCCAGAGGTGGACGCCATTCCCAGTCCACCCCCGAGGGACAAGAGTGCAGGAAGGCTAGGAAGCATGAGGCAGGCCCTGCGAATTAGATTCTTGGTTTCCTGCACAACATGACTTGATGTCCCGTGGGGTCTCTGCTGCTGTCACAGCCCTGCTCTGTCACCCGCACTGTCAACTGAGTCAGCATGTGCCATGTGACACGGGGATGAGAGAAGCCCCACCAGGACACATCCACCGGGTCCCACTGTACACTCTCCTCTCTGTCAGTCGGGACCAGGAGACCAGCAGCAAGTTCCTGCAGACAGCGGCTGGTCAAGGTCAGAGCCTGTCAGGTCATGACCTCCCTGCACCTTGCTGTTGTCTTTGGTCTGGGGCAGGGAAACAGGGTGGAAGGTGGCTCTGTCTGGTGACACTCACAGGCCCCGTAGGCAGGTCCCAGGGCTACCAGGGTCCCAAAGGAAACCTGAACTCACTAGCAACCCCTCACCTCACAGCCCTCCAGGCTCTGTTTGTGCCTCTGTGTCCCTGCCTGGGCTGGTTCCTCCTGGGGGCCCATATGCCACCCTGCCCTCCACCAAGCCGCAGCTCTGTGTCCTGAGAGGCCTTCTGACTGTCGCAGGCTGAGCTTCATTGGGCTCCCTCTGCACACATCTCTGTTCTCCATTCATGTATCCCCAGACAGGAGCAGTACAGATAGTGAGACAGGCCCCAGCCCATCAGAGGACACTTCCTGAGGCACAGCCTGAGTCGAGAGATTGAGAAGGAGGAAACAAGGGTGTGTCACAGCTTTGAAGAAATGCTGACAGCCACGGGGTCTTATCCCTCTGAGGTGAGGACAGGACCCAGAGCCCACCCAGGAGGCGATCAAGAAATATCTAGAGAATGGTACAGACAAGAGACACCACCTCAGTGGAGGACGGGAACCTGCGCCCAGGCTTCTGGCTGAGTCCTACCTATTGAGGGCACTTAGCAGAGGCCAAGGGCCACCCAGGAAGAGACTCAGGAGACAAAGGCGGGTGTGTGCAGAGCTGCAGAGATTCTGAGACCCGCTTGAGACCTCGCACATCTGAAAATGTCTCGTTCCTGCTCTCAGACTCGATTGCTGGCTCAGCTGGTTGAGACTTTTAGGCTGGAGTGCTCTCAGGTCTCCAAGGCTCGCTCGGTGGTCTCACGGGGTCCACCCTGCTGCAGCGGAGCCTGGGGGCACCCTGCTGTGGATCCTCTCTGTGAAGATCCCTGTCGTGGACATGCTCCCTGCTTTCCTAGACATCTTTCCAAACACTGAAGACAGTTCCACAAAGGGAAGTCTCAGGGGATCCTACCTTCACCCATTTTTCTTGAGACTTAATGGGCTTGTCATTCAAAACAGAGTTCTAGTGCTCTCTAACTATTATTTTTTATGATTTTCTCCCTTCGTTTTTGTCTTCTTTCTCCAGCATTCTTCTTATTCTGATGCCGGCCCTGATCTTATTCTCTGATTTTTTTTTCCTTTTCCCTCCATTTCTTGTTTTACTTAAGGCATGGTTGTTTATACAAATACTGTTTCTTGGAAGAACACATAAAGCACATGAATGGGTGCAGCCAGAGCAAACAGCACACAAACACTATTCATCGACAGCAGGTATTGCCTGAGTGTCACAGAAATGTATTCAATCATAAAAACAGCATCCTTTTTTACATTCCTGTGGGAGGCAACTCCATCTTCTGACAGAGGAGCTGAAATCCACAGGGGTAAGATGTCCCACATCGTGCAGCTAAGATGTAGCCAATCCAGGAGCCTGCTGTCCTCACAGCTTTGCCTTTTGGCTCCACAATTTGGGAGACTTTTTAAATTTTATCTGAACCATTTTTTAAAAACTTTTTCACTTCAATTGTGCTTAAATTCTATGGGTTCTTTTTTGAGATTTCATATCAACTTACATAAAGACTTGTCAAACTAAGGAAAAGCTGAAATAATACAACCAACACCCCCAGCCCCTTACCTAGATTCACCAACCCATATTCTCAATGTCATTTTCTCCATATGGCATGCTCATTTTGCGCAGCCACTTGAAGGTAGATTTCTTACATCATGGAATTCAACCCTAAATACTTTGCAATTTTTTTTTTCTCCTTAGGACAAAAATATTCTTCATACGGATGGATTTCAACTGAGAGCAAATTTGCATTCCCCTCCCCAGGGAATCTTTGGCAACTCTGGAAACACTTTGACATCAAGACTCGAAAGGGAACAGCACCGTGGCACTGTGTAGACCAGAGAGCCTGCTAAACAAAACCACAATGCACAGGACAGCCCCACCACAAAGAACAATGCAGTCCAATGTGTCACTTGTGCCAAACCCAAGAAACACAGCTCTTACCCTCAACACTGTTAAGACCATCAAAGAACTTAATCTGGATAAAACATCTCACAGAGCTCATACTGGGATTCCTCCAATTATCCCCACATCATGCTCCACAGGTGCATATTATTTCCAGGTCAAGGTTCAACCACTATATTTGAGGGCATAGCCCTGTCATCTCTTTTGTGCTAAAGGAGCTCTTGTTTTCTCTTCAAATGGACATCTTTGCAGTCTCTGGGGGAGTACCTTGTAGACCACCCCACACATAGGTTTGCCTGATGGTTGCCTCATGACTATAGCAAGACTACACAACAGGGAAGTTGGCTTTGTATGTTGCGGGACATATACATCCCCCAGCTTTCTTCTCCCTCCCTGCACAGCTAGTTGACTCCAAGTTGCTTTTCTTCTGTTTGCTTTGGACTCACAGGGTCAAAGAAGTCACCTGCCTGGTAATTCTTGGCTATCTGGTCTTAGAGAAGTGACACAAAAGGCTAGCTGGCATCTGCGGGCATGAGAGTGTGGCTGGCTGATGGCTGGAGGCCTCGTGGAAGGGTTATCAGGTAGAGGCAGGGGTATTAGAGCCCTTTTCTTGGGCTGGCTGGAGTCTCTGGAAGAGAGTTTTCAGGAGTTCCACATAGTCCTAGAAGTGGGTGCTGGCCGCGCAGGGTGAGGCAGCTGTGGAACCTCCTCTCATATGACACTTCCCGCTAATCCCTTTCTCCCATGGACCTCAAGTTTTCTGTCTCTACTAAACCCTCATTTTCTGCCATGTTGGGGTGATGGAGGGTGTACTGCTTGTGTTGACGGGGAGAGGGAGTGAAGACCCTGGTCATCACCAACACTGAAGGGTTGACTCCCTTCCTGCTTCCAAGGTCTGGAGACTTCAGGTTTTTTTTTTTCTTTTCTTCCTAGATTTTAATTTAAAAATCAAAACAAAACTTCCTTTGCTGTGTTTATAATGGGATACTGAGAACGAGTAAAAGTCAGAGCCTGTGGCTTCTAAGTCTTACGAAACTCTTAGAGCCCAAACCCATTTACTAGTGGAAATTCAAGAGCACCCCCTCCACCAGATGTCACCAAAGGCTTATAGGAAACAAGTCACCCAAAACAGCAAAGGCGATGGATGTCTATCGCCCGTTCTGCACATCACTGGAGCCCCATCCAGCAAGTTTGGTGGAAGGTACCCTGCTCCCTAGGGAATGTAGCTTCCAGAATTTTCTTCTGATTGTGGCTCTGACTAGGTAAAGTCAGAGGCTAACTTGTTGAAATTGGTAAAGCTCCCTGGTCTGTCTGGGGGAGTAATGCGTGCTCCCAACAGCACAGCATGGCTGCCCCGTGGGACACACACCTACGATCTCTCACCTCCACCCCTGCCTCCTGGGCCTTCCCTGGAGCCAACTTTGCAGCCTGCTATTTCCCTCATCAATGCAGTAAGTAAGCCTCTCACACTCTTGAACTTGCTATATTTCTTCTCTGACTGTCCCCCAAGTGATCCCATTACTCTGCTTTCCCCCTTCCTCTGTGCTCTAGTTCCCCTCTCCGCAGCAAAGCAACAGGGCATACCCACGACCTGAGGCCACACGCTCCACAGCTGCCACGGGCTGAGGTCCTCAGGATGGGTCCTCATGAATGCCCCTTCCGTCACCCCCAGTTCTGCTCCAGACAGCCTCTCCCTTCTCCATTCCCCCTCCTTTTCCCTCACTTCTCAGGAGGCACTCCTGCTCGCTACATCTTGTCTCATCTTCCAAGCCAGGCTGGGGCTGATGGCGGGAGCACAGAACCGTTCCCTCACTCTGCCAACAGAGTGGGGGTCAGGGGACACCTAGGCTGTGGGTTGGAATAGGTTTGAATCTCAGCCCTGCTGCTTAGTAACTGGTGTAGACCTCAGTCTGCCTTGGTTTCCCTGTCCTGTCATTTCATGTCCACTTGCTTGTCCATTTCATGAAGACATGCATGTTACGAGCAAAGTCACAACAGCACCCAGCACATAGCAAGTGCGTCAGAGCTATGGGACAGATACATTTGGCTTCTAGCCCTGAACACACAGAGCTCAGACCCTAGTGCTAGGCACACTCTGCCTTCTCATAATCAGTGCTATGGGGCAGACTCCAGCCTCAGGCAAAGCGAGGTGCCTGTTCCTTCCTCATGTGGCCCTGGATGGTGTTGAAGAGACAGAGGAGGCCTTGTCCACAGTCCCCGGAGGACACCAGGCATTCTCCTGGGCTCTCATCCCACTTCCAACAATGAGTCATTTACAAAGCACATTCCCTAGCCAAGGCCAGCAGGGCTGGGGAGACACTGACCCCAGAACAAAGGGCCCCGCTCTCGTCCCAGCTTGCTGAGTATCTGCTGTATAGCCCTGGGCAAGTCACGTGTGCTCTCTGACTATTGAAATGAAAAGAAACAGAAATAAACATAACTTTTTTCCTTGCCTACTCCAAAGCTGTCGCAGACATCTAAAAACACAATGATTATGAAAGTCCACAGGACAAAAAAAAAAAAAAAGCAAGTGAGAATTATCACTCTGCTCTTCATCACCAGCTAGCCGAGGGGTGACACCACACCAGCAGGCAGCTGTCATCCAAGAGAAGGTATTCCAAGGTGGCGCTGGTCATCCTGTTTTATTTCTAAGCTCCAATCTTTGGTGAATATGAGTCAAAGAGGCACGATTTCAGGGCAGGGAGATTATGCCCTCCGTGCCAGACTCCCCAGGTAGCCCCGTGCATAGTACCAGTGACATCCACTGCCAATCACTGTATCCCTATGGAGGACACGAGGTCACCTCTGGCTTCAAAACCATCCTGGCTCAACAAACTGCTGTGACCTTGTCTGTCTAACCAGGGACCAAAGCTGCGTTTATCCCGAGCATCTGGCTGACAGAATCCTCTGCTTGCAGGGCTACACTCCAAGGCTGCCGTCCAGGGGGCATCCGTCTGCCTCCACGGGACCACGCCCCCTCCCACTCAGTGCCTCTCCTCTTTCTCAAGGACCTGGTTCTCAGGTTGGAGTGCCAGGACAGGCCAAGGGTCAGCACTGGGCAGCACCCACTTCCTCAACCCCCACCAGCTTGGGCTACCAATACTTCCCAGAGGCCTGGCCGCCTCTGTTGTAAAATGGTACTTATGCCACAAAGGCTGGGCAGCCAAAGCCAGTTTACAGGCTTGAGGATTTTGCCTGTGCCTGTTGGACCATGAGCTCTCGAACGGAACTATGGGTGTTTACGCCTGGCACACAGAAGGTGCTCAGACGGCAGCAGTGTGGCCCAGTCCTCCTGCTGCTCTCACGCCCTGACCGAGAGCAGCTCGTGACCCTCTCCCTCTCGGCCACTGCTTCCTCAAGTCTTGCTGTAGGAATGGGTGGCTGGCATGCATGCTATTCCAAGAGCAGCAGCACTACACAGCCAGCAATTGATGAAAACGAGCTGTCATTCTTGTCATCTTTGACTTTGCTTGGGCCCTCGGAGTTACAGCATGGGTCACCTAGGAGGCATTTTAAGACCCTCGGTGGTGGGACTGGTTGGTCATCACCAACATGTTCCAAGGTGAGATGCAGGTCCCGGCAGAGAGAGAGAAGCAAGGGCCAGGATTCAGAAATTACTACAGGTCCACAGAAGTCAGGGAGCTCGAGAAACCAGGTAGCTGTAGGATGCCAGCCTAAGCCCTCCTGGGCTCGCCCACCCAGATGTGAAGGCCTTGACTAAAGGTAAGAATATATCCAGAGAGCGCCACCCCTGAACAGGGCAGCACGAGGCGTGGGGTTGCTGCGCTTGCCCTACGGGCCCAGAGTCACCAACCCCCGGGCAGTCTGGTGAGGTGGAATCAACCCTAGCACACGGCAGGCCATGTGAGCCAATGACAAGCAAGTGGTCTCAACCTCTGGGGCTCCCAGGACAAGGTGGTAGTAGCCCAGCTGTGAAGACAGTGAGGTCCACAGATGCCAGGTCAAAGCTAAATGGCCGGGCTGTACAGGGCGGACTGTTTACATCAGACTGGGTATCCAGGAGGACTTCCGGAGGATGCCACCTAAGCCAAGCTGGAAGGATGGGGAGAGAGGAGTCAGGTGAGGGAAGGGCAGGCAGAGTAGGCAGCGAGGAGCTCTTGGAGTGCGAGCGTGTGCTCAGGCAGAGAGGGATGAGCACGAGGTGAAAGTCACTTCACCAAAGCTCACTAAGCGCCAGGTCTGTGCCGGGTACTGTTTCAGATTTGGCTGAGTGCTCTCAAAGCGGAACCACCTGTCCCAGTCACTAACACAGCCTGTGGTCCTGAGAGGCTGATAGAGGCATCTGGGGTCCTCTGGGTAATCACAGTGGGAACATCTGGAGGGAGAGGGGGCTGCCTGGCAGAGAGGAGGGAGAGCTTCCTAGTGGAGGGACTTGCTCCCTGCCTCCCTGCCTCCCTGCCTCCCTGCCTCTCTCCCTGGCTCCCTCCCTGCCTCCCTCCCTGGCTCCCTGCCTCCCTGCCTCCCTTCCTTCTTTCCTCCCATTCATCCTCCCATCCTTCTATATATCCTCTTTTCCTTTCTTTCATCCATCCTTCCCTCCTTCCATCTATTCTTTCATCCTTCCCTCCTTCTTTCCATCCATCCATCCATCCTTCTTTCCTACCGTCCTCTAACCTTCCTTCTGTCTATTCTTCCTTCCTTCCCTCCTTCTTTCCTTCCTTCTTTCCATCCATCCTTCCCTCCATCCATTGTTCCCTTTTCTCTTTCATCCATCCATCTTTCCTTTCAACCCTCCTTTCTTTTACCTGCCTTCCATCTATCCTCCTCCTTTGTTTCCATCCTTCCTTTCTTGCTTCCATCCATCCATCCATCCATCCATCCTTCCTTTCTTTCATCCATTCTTCCTTCCTTCATTCTTCTCTCCATCCTTCCTGGCTTCCCTGCTTCCTGTGACTATGGTGGGGCCCTGAGAAGAAAAAGCTGTTTCCTTGGGGCTTCATGTTCCAAAGTCACCTCCCTGTGCCCACCGCCATTGTCCCATCCCCTCTCTCGGCCCTGCACAGCTGTTGCTGACTGTACACACTGTTTGCATCCCACATGTTTATAGGTAACTATCTGTACTTTCTGACCCCTCCTTTTTGTGACAGTGCCGCATTGAACCCTGGGATATCCTCTTTCTTTTTAAAATTTGGGACGGGGTTTTGCTACATTGGCCAGGGTGGGCTTAAATTTGCAATCTTTTGGCCTCAGCCTCCCAAAGTGCTGGGATTACAGGTGTGGACCAAGGGCAGCGATCTCACCTCCTTCCCTTTGTGGCACCCCCATCTTTCCCACCCTCCCTGCCCCCAAGAGCCGAGTAGTGCCTCCTTCAGCCCATTCAGTTGGGGTTCGGGCCTATCACACGCCAACTGCTGGCTGGGTAGTGAGCAAGGCACTCCCAGCCTGTCTGCAATTATGATAAGCTAATTATGTGACACAGTCGTAATTATAATCTAATTATGCCACAAAAGCAGTAGTGGAAAAACAGAGTAACTCTGTCTGAACAAGTCAGGGATGTTTCTGATGGGGGGGGGGGTCATGGCTGATGGATGCTGACAGAGGACCCAGAGCCACCAGGCAGCAGATGTCAGCAAGCCAGAAGCGAGGACATCAAGAAGTACATGGGCACAGCATCATGGGGGCCAACGTGGCTGGGTCATATGTGGGTGGGGCAGTGGCACCAGGCATCGCGGCTTCTTCTCCAGCCCCAGGGCAATGGTGAATCTGGGAGCTTTTAATCAGAGGTGGGAGGTGGACAGTGAGAACTTTTGGGAGGTCATAGTGGTGGACACAGGAAGCCCTGGGTCAAGTGATCAAGTTCTGAGGTGTGCTGGGTCACCATGTTGCTGGTCTGGAGAGAGTTAGGAGGAGCAGGTTAGCCTGCAGGCTGATGAGGTCTGTGCACTGCACAGATCCATGCCCTGGGCCCACACCATGGTCAGCATTGAGCTGCCTGATCCACTCTCATGTCCCAGCAGTGGGGCCTCTGTCGCCGCAGTGGGAAAGGCCTGTGCTGAAGGCAGTGACAGGAGCCAAGCACTGTGCCCAATTCCTGGACACTACGTCGCAGCGTAGCCGCCAGCCAGAAGGAAACAGGAATGAAGGAAGGTGGAGGCTGGGCTCGGCTTCTCTCCTCCTCTTGGTGAGTGGCTAAGCCCACTGCTGCTCTCGGAGCTTCATGACTCAGGGCTTGGGGACAGACACCAGAAGAGCCCACCCAGGCAGTATCGTCCTGTGCATTCCCAGCAGCGTCTGCCTGCAGGCAGTGCCTGGTGTCTGCTGACCCACTGTCAGTGGAAGCTGAAGCCTTTGGTGTACATTTTGGACCATGCTAGGAAGGACGTAAGACTCAAAGACTCAGGCCACTAACACTGGGTTAGGGAACCACACCTGCTCTGAACTCCCTGCGTCCCTGGCTAGGCGCGGCATTCATGACTTCAACAAATACCTGGGTGCCAGGCTCTGTCTTGGAGCCTCCTCTGCCCAGAAGGGTGTTCCCACAATGCTGTCTTTGTCCCAGTCCCCACCTCCCTAATGACACAGGCTCCATTTCCAACCACCAGGGGGACCCTTCTTCCTCCTTGGAAGATGTGTTGAGGTCTTCATGACAACTTCATTCCAGTTGGGCTTGTCATACCCGCACCCATGCCAGCCACCCCGCCCCCATGCCACACGCCCATGGCAGCCACCCTGCTCCCATGCCAGGCACCCACGCCAGCCACCCCTGCCCCATGCCAGGCACCCTTCCTCCCAGAGCACTCATTCTGGTGCCCAGGAGGACCCTGTGGCAGAGCACCCGCTCACCATCTCCCACGGACACCACACAGCAGGATTTCACTCTATTTTATTGCCCTGGTCACACTCACCAAAGGCCCGACTGGACTGTCACTGAACGAACCTAGCCACACTGCCTTCCGCAGCAAGGTCTCTCCTTCCATTCTTTTCCTTTCTACTTTGACCTTCCTTGGCTTTAATTTGCATTAATTGACTTAGACAGCAACCAGAAGTCCACGTAGCTGAAATCTTACGGCTTTGGAACAGTGAGTGCGGCAACCACCTCCCCCTTCCCGCATCTCCACTCCCATGTGCGGTGTTCCACGTAGAAGACACGAAGCCTGAGATTGTTTTCTAAAATTTTTTTTTAGCTAGCAGAGGGAACATTTTTACACTTTCAAATGTTATCTTCTGCCAAAAAAAAAAAAAAGTCCTATTACATAATCAGTCAATGGCCTTGAGCTGAAATGTGGGGAACAACACCAACCGCATGGACACCTTCTACAGTATTCACAGCCCTGGGCTCATCCTGGCCACAGACACCTGTGGCTTTGCGCATCATGACACTTGGGACCCAGAAGCCAAGGCTGCACTATCAGCACTAACGGTCAAATGTCCCTCTCAGTCCAAATGTGTGCATAAAAGGCACCAATGCTTTGTTCTAATTTTGTTTGTACACGGAACATCGCATCCTCAGAAATACGAGAACGGCACTGCGTGGCCCGGTTGAGTATCTGGGATATTTATGTGGTTGTAACTCTGAGAGGAGGCAGATCCAGAGGCTGAGTCTGCAGCCTACCAGTTGGGTCACTCCAGGAAATGACAACCGTCAGGTGTGTGCGACGAGTGAGCACTGCAAACCTGCTGTCCTCAGGTGGGGCACGCACGCGCGGGGGCACCCAACCCTCCAGCGGGTGCCGCTCAGCTTCTGCATGAAGCCAGCTGCCCGCCAGCCAAGTAGGGTGTGGATTCACCTAGAACTGACACACTGATTTCATTTCTACAGGGCTTCCTCAAGGATCAAGTGAGGAGGAGGGCCAGCGTACACAGGGGATGGGAACCACACTCAGGACAGAAATGTAAAGCTGCACGAACCAGCTCTGTCTGAAATATGTTTTCTGAAAACCAGTGAACACTCCTTTCTGTTAGATTTTTTTTTTTTCCATTTAGACTTCAGATGTTTGGGTTTTTCAAGATGCTATTAAGATGCACATGACTGGGGGGAATTCAATTACATTCTGTATCGATTCAACTGTGAACAGGAGGAGACACTGTCTAGATCCTCAGGGATCTCAAGGTGTGGCAGGCTCAGCCCAGAAGGAGAAGCACCCCTGTACCCAGGATGCACTATGGGGTGTCCCTGCTTGAGCCTAGCCCCCACCCCAGCAGCCAGGACAAAGCTCTGTCTGGCCAGTCTCTCCTTAGCCTGGTGGACAGCACATGCTGCACACTTAGTTGGATGACCACCTCAGACAAGAGAAAAACACACCAGCTGTTCCCAGAAAAGGGCAGTCATAAAATTTAAAACAAAGGAGGGAGTCTGAGCAACGCAGGGTCTTGCTTTCATATGCTTAAGGATAAGGACACAAAAAATTCATAGAACCAATTATCCAACTTGAAATGGAGTTTTATCATTAAAAATGGGTCACCAAAGTTGGTTTAAAAGTTAGAAATTCGTTATCTCCCAGATGGCAAACTGATGCAGCGCTTTTAGAAAGGAGTTTGACAAATCAAGCCTTAACAATGCATGTACACTGCCCTGGTAATTTTGTTTTTAAGGAAAACATCCTTAAGAAACAACTGGAAATGTTTTTAGCAGAAGAGTCTTACCTTAGCCCAATTTATTCACAACAGTAGAAGAATCAGCTGAGAAATCTAACAAGTCAAGGATAGCATCTAGGTTACTTAGTGGCGTCATCACTCCTGGTAGGTAATCCAATTAGAAAAAGTCATGTTTACAGAGAGGATAAAACTTATTTTATGAGGGCCAGTGAGATAGCTCAGCAGACTAAATGCTTGCTTGGGCAAGCACAGGGACCAGGGTTCAATCCCAGGGACTAGGGTTCGATCCGGGCACCACATGATGCACCGGCCTTGCCCCCAGGCACGCGGAGCCAGCCACTGAGTCTGGGCGTGGTGGTGCACACCTGTAATCCCAGCGCTGGGGAGGCTGAGAACAGGAGGATCACTATAGTCTGAGCTGCGTAGTGAGACCCTGCACCAAATACATGAAAACAAAACAAAACAAAAAAACCTAGTTTACAAATCAAGTGCTCAGTAGAACAGTCAGGATAGAAAACTATTCGATATAATTCTCTATGTTTAAAAATACTCATCTATAACAGAACTGCTGTTCTCCCCAAATATTAGTGCTAGCTGTGTTTAGAGGCTGCCCCCCCCTCTTATCTATACTATATATTCATTTGTTTATTCATCTAAACCTCACATTTCGTTGAATCTACCTGCCTATGACCCTTAGCTCTTCTAAGTCCCAGTTAGGTAACTTTGGGTCTTTAATGGCTCCCTCCCTCATTTTCCTCATCTGTAAAATGGGGATGTGAATCATAATATCTACTCCAAAGGATTCTTATAAGAATTAAATGAGCTCATATTCTAGAAGCAAACCTGTACCTGGTACATAGGAGTACCAAAGCGTTTGAGAAGCAGAAACAATAACAACAAAAATCCCCACAAGACGCATCAACACAAAAATCGTTTCTTTCACTGGGTGGCTATTTTTCACAAAACTTTTAATTTTAAGAAATTCAACAGTGAATGAGCGCTTACTATTGTTCAGGC
>NDGN011479437.1:0-11580 GCA_002564285.1 Tympanoctomys barrerae
ACTGCTTATTTATACTAAGTGAATGCTGCTGAGCTACTCGGGTAAGTTGAAGAGACTATAGCACAACTGGCTTGGAGGGGAGGGTGACAAACCATCCCTATTTCCTAAGTATCTGCGTTATCCTCTTCAAACGGGAGTCAGTACTACTATTGCAGATACTTTGCTAACTTATTTAATTCAGCTTCCATTAAACTCATACAGAATAAGTAGAAGTTCTCAGCATATAAATTAAGAAACCTAATTTTTGACCAAGTTTTTCCATTCTGGACTACATGAGAGTAACTTATCTAAGCTCTGTGCTTCAGCTGTAAATTGAGAGTATTAATAGACTGTACCTTGTGGGATTATTGTGAAGATTAAATAGTAAATAAAAACATGCAAAGATGTAGGAATAAAACTGTTTTATGTTTTTATTAGCAAATGATCATATTCTTCACAGAGAGTTGGCACATGTACATGAAACATTTTAATTGTTTTCCATCCTCTTTCAACTCCTCTTCTTCTTCAATCTCTTAGTCTTTTTTCCTTTATTTAACAAGAACGATTTCCTGTTTCGTTTGATTCTGTACTTTAATCATACTACGGGTTTTTCATATAAGAGAAACCATGCAATATATAAGCTTGTGTGTCTGATTTATTTCACTGAACATTATGGTCTCAAGGTGTATTTATCTTCAGATAGATGACTCACATTTCTACTGCTTTATATCAGAGTAGTCCTTGGCTCAGCCAAATAGCTCAGTGAATTAAAGCGCCTGCAAGCAAGTGCAGGGGCCGGGGGTTCAATCCCTGGGACTGCCATGCTGGCCCTGCCCCCAGAACATGCTGAGAGGGAGATTGAGACTAGGCCTGGTAGCATGCACCTGTAATCCCAGCACTTGGGAGGCTATAAATAGGAGAATCACTGTGAGTCTGATCTAGTAGTGAGAACCTGAACATCCTGTAGACCCTTCCCTAAAATACAAAAAATAAAGTAGTCCTTCATTGTGTATAAATACTACATTTCTTTACCCATTCATGTTAATGAATATAAACCACATCCAAGATTTATTATGAATTATGCTGTTATAAACATTGGTATGTATCACTATGACATGATGTCCTTATCTTTAACTCTCAGAAAGATACCTAGAAGGGGAATATCTGGGTCTAACAGAATTTCTACTTTTTGCTTTTTGAGGATTTCCCATAAGAATTCCATGAAGGCTGTATTAATTTATATCCCTATCAATAATGCTGAAAGGTTCATTTTTTCCCTCGACTCTCATCAGCATTGTTATTTGATTTTTTATGATAACTATTCTTTATAGAGTAAGATGGAACCCCAGTGTTTTAATTTTTATCTCTTTAATGACCAGAGATGTTGAAAGAATTTTTCCATTTATTTATTGGCCATTTGAACTTTTTCACTACCATTATTCTATATAATTTTATGCTGCCTGAAGAGATCATGTCAATTGTATAAAGGCTTACTTCACAAAATAACACAAACTGTGAGCTTTCTTAAACTCTGTAGTACAAGGGAACAGGTAATCAATGAAAAGTGAAAAAGAAGAATTGATCTAGTAAGTTATTAGAAATTTTCAGAAGACATACATTGGCTATAATCAGTTATAACTTGGTGATAAATATGCATGAAAAAGAACAATTCATTTAATAAGTAGACATTGCTAATGGAGAATACATAAAAGCTTAAAAAGAAAATCAAAAATTAAAAACAACCACCTTATTAAAATAACTTATGGCAAGTTATTAATGTACTATCTTTTTATATAATAATCAGGATTTTTATAAACATCAGCTAATATGTCTGTCAATTTTATAAATTAAGTACAAGGAAGCTTTTTGACACTCATGGTTCTCAAATGTGTGCATTACTAATAATTGTGCTTTTTAAAAAAATTTCTGCTTATAAATTCAAACTTTATCATTTAATAACATTTACTTATTTCTCTTACCACAAAGTAACCTACATTTAAAAAGATACTCCCTAACTCATCATGTGTAAAATAATAATAAAATAATTAGGCTTGAGCATCTCTAAAAAAAAAAAAAATACTATCTTCTTCAATCCGTACAATGTTATAGAAGTTTCATCTTCCAGACACTGATGTTATTATGCTACAACCACTATACCTTCTCCAAGTCTGCTATAAAAAGAGATGTTTTAGATTTCTTCTTCCCAATGGACAATCCACCTCCAGCTGCAACTCTCAAGTGACTTCATGAATGTTACAAACTGCTTGCACAAGGATCTAAATTGTGGTGCCTATCAGCTTTCTGTCACTATGACGAGTACATGAAATAATCAACTTAACAATGAGAAAAGTGTAATTTGGTTCAGAGAATGGCTTCAGTCCACCATTGGTGGCCCTTACTGGTTTGGGTGAGGCACACCATTGTGGTGGGAACACACAGTGGAGCAAAACCACTCCTCTTACAGCCTGGGAGGAAAGCAGAAGTTGAAGGGACTATGGGCTAGTGGTGGCGAATCTCGGCACACGTGTATTTGTTTTTCTTTTAACACAGAGGGTGTTAATGTTTTTGTTTGTTTTTTTAAACTAAAACCTCAGTACTCAGGTTTAACTGTAGTGCGGAACTCTACAATACATAAATGAGTTAGGCTGCAGTTTGGGCACACTCAGAGACTCCTCCTCACTAGACCAGCCCCACTATTCCCTTCCAGGCAGCTCTCCTGGAGTGACACATAGACTGCCCACCAGGCCCACCAATCAAAGCTTCCACTATCGCCCAACAGTACAACTCCAGGGTCTCAAAACTTTGCCACATACACTTTAGGGGAACACATAAGATCAAACAGTATACACTAGAGCCCCAATTGGACAGAGGACTCAGTCTCTTTTACACCTAAACCTATCCATAGAAACAGATATTAAATAATTAGTAGAAAATACTATTTAATCACAAATATATATTAAAGGCCTGGACAAATATAAAGGATGAATGAGTATATGCAATAGGCTGCCTGTCGAACTTGTTACACATGAGAAGGATCAGGTACAAAGAACTTATTTCGGAGAGAAAACAGTTTGAAGTGAGAGACAACACCCACCATTTATTGGCACATCAAAATTTAAACACTGGTGAAATCTGTTGATAGTGCTTTTTACATTTTATAAGAGGTACCTATGTAATTATTTTAATATTAGTTTTAGCAGATAATACACACATGTGTATTCTTTAAGGATATTCAGTTGAAAAGTAGTCTCTCTTCCCCTCTTCAGCAAATTCAGTTTCACTTCCAAGAAATCGGTATGATTACCAGCTTTTGCATTCTATCATAGATCATTTCATATACATATATATGTAAAGGTCACTCATACAGCTACCTCCTGAAATGCCTTGCTCATACATATAAATATGCATGTGAATTATCTATGATAAGTTTCTAAAAGCAAAAGTACTAAACAAGGATGACATTTACATTTTGAAAGATATTCCCAAATAACTCTTTCAAATGGTTATACAAATCAATACTCCCACCAAAAATGTAAGGAATTTATTTTTTACCCCCATTCCAGCATGACATTAAATTTTTATGGTTGCCAGTCAAGTACATGAATAGTTACATTTGTTTTATTTTATCTGTATGACAGAACATCTATTCAAAGGCATTATTTTTCTGTGCGTAGTATCTATTCTTTGTATTTCTAATGAATCATGACATTTTATCAATTAATACTATACCTTTATTTGGTAAGATGCTTCGCTACCTTCCTGTATTTTATCATTTATGTTTAGACTTGTGCCATATAAGGTAATTTTCTGTTGTTTTTCTTTGATTTTGCCAAGCATAGATTTTGAAATTTTATGCAATTCATTTTACCACTTTTTAAATTTTATCTGGATTTTGGCTATACTTTATAAATACTTTTCCAAGTAAAAGACTTTTCAATTCTTAAAATTGAAAGGTTTTCTATTTAGCAGTTTTAGCAATGGCTTCCGGGCAAGAAATGTATTAATACTTTATATATCTGTTCATTAAGGCATGACAAATAAAAAGGTTAGCAGCATTTAGGAAGAACGTGTACCATCTATAACACTGATATTACTGGTTCAAGAATGAAATTTATACAAGCTGAAACAACATTATACCTTTGTGCACAAAATGCATTTTGTTTATTTGTTTCTATTTGCACTTTTCCACAACATGCCTAGTAGACTTCAAAAATAAAAGGGCTAAAAGGCATATATAAAATAAAGAATCAAGTCATCCTCAAGATTCTGGGGCAGCTTGGATTCACAGCCATGAAGTTTTTTTGCTTCAAATAGCTCGAAGATGAAACACCTGCCACTACCACCAGTTACGAAATGACCATGGCTCCTATCAATAGGCCCATGATAGGAATACCCCAGCTATATGATTCAAAATATAATAAGCTAACCAACACAATAAAAAATTGAACATTGCTTGACACCTTAGAAACTGATTCCCTATTATACTATAAGCCACTCATGTCAAAGATATAAGCATTTCTTAACATTAATAAATATTCTCTCCAAAGTTCACACATACCTAATGACAGAAAATTTTTACTGGCTAAACAGCAAAATCCAGGTAGAACTAATTCAACATATTTTTCAACATGCTTTGTAACCCTCACTCATCATGCTAAGTCTAATGAACTACAATAATTCAAATACTATAATTTTACAGTATGTATTACCAATGAGCATCTAAACTATAACATTTATGATATCTATGCCTAAAATATAAGCATAAAATTAAGAGCCACCTAGTGGATTTAGTGTTCTGATTCTGCTGAAAAACCTTTTGGAGGTTGGCTGCACAGTACCATGAACATATTCAGCACTACTGGCCTGCCTATTTAAAAATAATTTGAAAAATGTATACATTAGATATTGTGAAGTGGGAAGAAATTAGCAAAAAGAAAAAAAAGAACTATAGGTGAAAGAGGAAAAGACAGTAAGGGAGAAGAAAAAATGTAAGTCAGTTACATTATTAATGTCTCTTAAAAATAGAAAGTTTGTGCTAATATTGATTGGAGACATTTTTATGTTCATAGCTTGTACCCTGAGCAACTAAATACTTAAAGATAACATGTAATAACTATTATTCTCCTATTATCTTATTGTGAAATTTTGCTTCACCTTTTCCCATAAAATACTGATGAAGAAAACTGTTAAAATGGTAAGTTTCATTTATGAGTCTTCTACCACAACTAAAAGCACTACCCATAAAAGTTAAGATCCATGAAGAATGTAATAGGACATTAGGTTAAAATGTTATTACAAGAACCAAGGTAGTCTTTCTCAGAGTTCCTTTGCAATACAAATGCTAAAACTAACATACATGCTATAGCAACAGTCCTAAAATTGCAAAGCACTAAAGGAAGAGGATGGAGAGCTGTCAGGCAATACATGGAAAATGCACAACTGATACAAAGATTAAAGATCTTTAAATATGGATGGATGAAGGGATATGAGATAAGAACACTTATAGAAAAGTCTGGTAATGGTCTAAAACTCTTTTAGAATTTTTCTTTTGAAAAATGTCTACATTTACCCATCTCATGTTTTAAGGTTTATTGGAAAACATAGTGTAATAATAAATCTTAGCCACATACATAAAGTTGGCAATCCAAGAATTCATGAGAAAGATGAAAGCCACATCTGCCGACACGCAAACCTCAACCATCCCAATCTCCGCAGTGGACGGCTACACACGGGCCCGGGCACCCAGTCTGCATTCACTCCTAACTCTTGGAAAAGACCTGCTGCAATCTGTTTTCTGCTTTGGCCTCTCCTAATAGACTGTAATGTCCAGGACAGGCAGGACTATTTTCTTAAAATTTCATCACCAATTTATCACAGAGAAGATAGCACATTTTTAAAAAATCAACTTTTTGAAGGAAAAATCTGTGAATAAACTGTATTCTCATTATGCTTGTTTCTATTTATAATAATTGCGTTAAATTTTATCTGTCCATAATATTTTTAATTAGAAAACAAAAGCTGAAATTCAGTATTAAGTTACATAATTTTAATCAAAGTATTTGACACTTATACATTTTACAATGCTGAGTTGATTTCTGTTCAAATTGCCTTAATATACTTACTATCCTAATTTCATTCTGTATTTGCTCTTCAAATTTCTATCAATTCTATTAAATTGCTAATGAGAACTTATTTTCCAACTTTTTAAAACCCATGACCCACTTAGACTGGTTTTTATAATTTATTTTGATGTATAGTTTGATTCCTTTTAAAACTAATTGCTTTCACATCCAAATTTGAATTTTCAATACTGAATATGCTATTTCAAACTACAAGTCCTAGTTCCCCTCTGATGAGCATCACAGCTGTTGTGGAATGTGAATGAAATACTTTTCTGTGACTTTATATTGACACTTCACAAATTATATCTGGAAGTACACGTTCACATTTATTATGTAACTAAAAAATCATACGGATAGGTGCCTACATTTCCTGCTAAGTTACTCGTTCATCAAGCATTGATTAGCCCTTATGAAGAAAACCTAAAGTCAACATTTTTTTCTCTTTTCCTTTTCCATTTTCTTGTGCTATCTAAACTGCTAAATGAGTATACAAAATGAGAAAAATGGCTAATAAAAAACAGTATAATACATTGAGCAACAAAACCAAAATATTTATCAACAATTCATAATTCCTGTTAAGTAATCTTTAATAGGCTAATACGAATATGAACACAGAAAGTTTTGTCTTTCGTGTTATTTTCTACCTCCAACCAAACGCTACATAAATATGTAGTGACCTCAGCTTGATTTGGACTTTCTTTCAGTTGAGGAAAACAGGAAAGCATAACTTCTATTGGCATTCCCAACAAAAATGGTCTAGGAGGAGGAGGAGCTGGAGCTGGAGGTGGCGGTGGCGGTGGCGGTGGCGGTGGTGGCAGTTGTTTTTGATGGTTAGATTCTTCCTTCAGGATTACAGGTCCCAAACTCTACAGTCTTAATTTGCACTTTCCAGAAACTGCATTTCAATCTAATAAATTCGGATTGTGTGTACGTGGCACCTGAACTGCTAGTTATTTTTGCTTTGTTTTGTTCCCCTGGTTGGTTGGTTTTGGGTTTCTGCAGCAATGTGTTGCTAGGTAGTCCAACTTAGCCAGGAACCAGTCGGTCTCTTGCCACAGGTTCCTTAGTGCAGACATTACAGGCATATGCCACCATACTGAATGCTTTAAGGAAAGCAACTTTCAAATATATCTCTAGTACACAGTTTTTATTTCTTTATATTGTTTCCCTCAATTGCCAATTCTCCCAACCCCAGTACTGAAGATTAAACCAATCACTGAGCTATATCCCAATCCTTTTTATTTATTTTTGAGACAGAGACTCACTAATTGCTCAGGCTGGGCTCAAATTTACAATCTTCTTGCCTTCGTCTCTCCAACTGCTGGCACTGCAGGTATGCACGACCTGTTGTTTTCCTCATCTTCAGATAAATATTCTCTCACCAAATCCTCATTTCAACACCCTCAACATATCTGTGTTCATTCTTTCATAAAGTTCTTACCAAAAATAACATAAATTTCTTCCTAATTTCAAAAATTCTCTGTATAGGACTTAAGCCTAATAAGTATTTAAATCCTTCACTGCCTCCAATTAGTCTAAATAAATTTTAACATTCTGTTCTCTATCCAAGCCACATTTGACTTTGTTTTCATGCCATTTCTTTATCTTATGACTCATTCCCATCTAACTGTCATGATAACCTGAATTCATCACAGTCTTTGTCTTCATGTCTTCGATGGTTCCTTCGTCTTTTCAAACATTTATACCACAGGAACGCATGAGGAAAATGTCATCGTACTCTATGTACTCACTAGCTTAAGAGTATTTTCTTTGAACCACTCACAGTTGTCAGGACCCAGCTTGACCTGACTACAACTATCTTGAGTCATAGCCTTCACAAAGGTCGCTCACACTGTTCTTCCCCAGGTCCCCAGTGTACTGTAGATAGTGAAAAACATGAGTGATATACAGAACATTTTTTACTAGGCCCTGGTGCCGTCAGTGCTAGGAATGTGTCTTATATCTTTGATATTAGCTTGATATAAGCCAGGTACATTGCAGCTTGGATGAAGTCACTTTATAAATTTGACCTCGGCTGCCCTCCTTCTGACCCAAATCACAGGAATTCACTGGTCTTCTGTCCACTAAAAATCATTCCTGTTTCTGAAGTCTCAATAAAGTGCATTCTACCATTCTGGATCTATCTCGCTCTGTCCCTGGCCTCATAGGACATTGCAGCCAGTTCTGTTACACCAGAACCAGCATTTTCCAGGACAGTGTTCTGTTTTGCTCCACATCATATGCCTCCAACAACAATAAAAAAAGCTACAATAGTGAAATAATCTCAGCTCTTTTCACTCTTTAAGAAAATTATAAATCCAGTCCTATTTTGCCTTAGGAATCCAATTTTTAACCTGCCACTTTTAATAAATATTTCTATATTAGGAAGCAGGCAGCTGGAAGCAATTTTGAGAAACAGAACCAGATACACTTTTACCTACTTTTTAGGTTTCAAAAAATGATAGTATTGATTTCATTTCTAAGTTTGCTCCAAATTGGCTGTATCAATTTCTGTTGTCTCCTCCAACTTTTGGAATTCTAGAAGTTATAAATTCTATAAGCTACATATGAAATATCAGTAGCATACAACGAGAAGCACTATGTGCCACGTACATTTGACCAGCAACGTCAGAAACGACACACAGGAGACAACAAGATGCTAACATAAGATAAAAGACCTAAATTCGGACTAAGAAAGCTAATATTATAAACAATGACACTAAAATATACTTCTCTTGGGACAACATCTGAGTTATCTATAGCCCTACCTGGTTCCTTCCAAGAGATAACACTGACTCAGTAAGAAGCTCTCAGCATTTGACTGAACAAAATGAGATAATATCAAATAATACTGATGTATTTATAGGTTTAATTGAAAATTCCAGAGTTGACTCCTGCCCCTATAAGAAAAACAAATTATTTCTCAGTCTAGTGAGTATAAACTAAGGAGTTTTTATGAATTCCTTCATCAAAAAAAGCCTAACGAGCTCCTGCCAGGCAAGCAAGGGAGCAGGGTTGGATCCTCTGCGCTGCACGCCACGCCGGCCCCACCCCGGGCACACCAAGCAGGCCACCTAACCTGGGCATGGTGGCACATGCCTGTAATCCCAGAGCTGGGAGGCTGAAATGGGAAGATCACTATGAGTCCAACATGCACAGTGAAACCCTGTATCAAATACATAAAATTTTTTTAAAAATCTAAGAAGAAAATGCCATAAACTGATGAACCATCAGTTTTTTAAAGTACATGTAAATACACACGTGTATGGACACTGTAGATTATAGAAACCGACTATATTATTTAAAGCTTTCAAAAAGTACTATAATAATTAAAGTATATAATATACTTTAAACTTAAAACTGGTTTGGTAACTGGTTAGCTATCTTTGACACAGCATTTTAAGGCTTATGAAGATGTTAACACCATCCTCAAAGGTTTCCAAAGTAAGGTCATCTCTGCTACCATTTTAAGAAATCAAGCAGGGCATAGTGGCATATGCCTGTACATAACAGCACTCAGGAAGGTGAGACAGAAGGGCTACTGTCAGTTCAAGGCCACCCTGAACTACATCACAATACCCTTTCGCAACAAAAAAAAAAACCTAGTCAAGGGCCAGCATACACATGTAGTACATTTCACAAAATGTGCTAGGATATGTTCAATCATTCAATATAGATACTCTTAAAAAATTATCATTTGCAAAAACAATGGCATGCAGAGTCACATAATGGTGATTTAAAATACTGTCACTATTAAATGCAGACTTACTTCGCAAGAATGAAAAGATCTTCCCATGTCAGCTAAAGTAGTACCGCACACACAGCTGTGAGTGAATACATGCCAGGGACGGCACAGGGGCACAGGTACTCACGCACATACCCCTGCATGGTAAGCAAGAACTCCAAGCTGTATGAGCAAAGCCAGGGCTAGAGAGCCAAATCATCCACAAAAGCTAGTGTGCACTCCTGTCTTGACATTATATATAACAATAGTATTTCAGAGGGGAACATCTCCAGCCTACGCTTTTCTCTGAGAATCACTGTTTTCCTAAACAATTCTGAGAGACCTCAAAATGAAAAACTAAGTGCAGCTGTTTCCTGTAAAATAAATCCTTCAAGGAATGAATTTAAAATATTTTTTCTTTGGACCATCGATATGACTCTAAATCTAACCTCTAACACCTTCTCCCTCCAAAGCACAAGCACACCATGAAGGAAACAAAAAAGAACGTTAGCCCTCAATGCTGTATGCTGCTACGTTCTTCTTTATCCTGCACAGCTTGTACATTGAGCCTAGAGCCATGTGTATCTGCCCCCCTTAGTTCTTATTTTAAAAACCTTGAGTGATTGGTAACTGCTAACAGATTCCTGCTCATTAGTTTGTTTTGCTCCTACCTTAAAATGAATCCTGGGTAGTTAATAAATCACAAGTATAACTTACACTAAAACTACTAAAAAAGTTACTATTCTCAAAGAATGTAAATGAAAATTTTACTAATACACAAGCTATACACATTACATGGACAGAGTCAACAGTTTAAAAAAATTTATTTTCCTTCCTATGATCCCATAAAAACTAGAAAATTTAGGAGCAATAAACAAACTCCAAATTCACCTGCTAAATCGGATTTATGTTAATATTTGCCAGTGGATATCATTCAAGACTCCTTCATCACCTAACCTCAACCGGTTGATGTTTCTTGTAGTATTTCTAACTCTACTGTATTTTTAAGAGATTCAACTTCCTCTTAGACACTCAAATCACTAAGAGTTATGGACACTGACACACTTACTCTCTAATTCCTACACCAAACACACATAGTGAGTCTATCAATAATTATTTGTAGTGATGAGTTTCAGCTGAGCTAATAAAGACCAATTTCTTTGAAAATACTAGGAGTCTTTGACATACATTCTACTGTTAGCTATTCTCATAGTAACTTGCTTACGTAGCACAAAAACATAGTATTTCATATCTCAATTATTTGTATAAAATGAATTAATGATCCTGAGCAATGACATGTGATCCAAGAAGAACTTTGTGAAAATGACATCAGGAGTCACTCTGGCTTGACAAGATAGTGAGTTTTCATAACTGAATAAACCACTCCACTGTACCCTTCTCCCAACAAGAGACTACAACCATGCTGGGGTGGGGGGTGCGCGCGCACATGCACATGCACATTTGTTCTGAAAATTGAATTCAGGGCCTTTCCATGGTGTTATATCACAGACTTTCTTTATTTTCAGACAGGTTTTCACTGAACTCCCAAACCTTGACTCAAACTTGAGCTCCTCCACAGCCTTTCAGAGTGCTAGGAGCCTAAGCGCGTGCCACCATGCCTGTCCATGTTCAGCTCTGGACAGAACCATAGCTGCTTCTCTCAGCAAGGCAAACCCAATTTCCCAAGGGTACCATATCACCATATATTAAACAGCGGACTTTCTCAGAAGACTACAGAAACTATAAATATAGTAT
>NDGN011479438.1:0-21082 GCA_002564285.1 Tympanoctomys barrerae
GTATTTCTTACTAATCTCTATTACAAATGCCTTGAATTGGGGATTGGAAGGACAAAACCTCAAGTGGACTACTGAATATTTAAAACTCATCACACAAGTAGTCAATCTTCTCTCCAAGGCCAGGCTGTAGACAGGGAAAGAGACTTACTAGGTTAAACACAAATCTGTAAGCCCTGTTGCTGAGCTACAACTGAGGCAAAGTTTACTCTGGCTGTTTATAGAGGTCTCGGTGCACAGCCTCCAAGGCCAGGGAGGCCTGGACACGAAGTGGTGATCAAGGCAGGAGATGGATAACTGCCCTTTCCCCACACCCCAGGGACATCCCTGACCACAGTATCCCACCTAGCTATAAACGCATCAGAGGGCCAGTCCACTTACCACCCATAACCACCTGCCGAAGGCAACCTATGAGCGCGTGAGGCATGAACATCTGGCTACAAGCCATAATACCATTCTGCAATATGCTGAATGTTAGAGAAGCAAAGTACATCTATTCAGCCCACTCTTATCCAAGCATTTAGACACAACAGCTGTCTACAGAGCCTTCACAGCCTACATAACCATTCACCCACGGAATGCTAAATAAAGCTGGCCATGGGGCCTCTGGTTGGGAGCCCTCCACTATGGAGAACTGTAGAACATGTTTCTCTTGCCTCCTACTCCAGTTCCTCCTGAACAACTAATTTGAAGACAATACTACACAATACAGCAAATACTGTCGAATTCATTATTAGTGAAATTCCATATCATTTCTAATTTTTAATATTATTTTGTATTCTCTTTAAAAAATAAAATATAAATAAATAGATTACTTAAAAGAACGTTATTTTCAGTAAACGGAAACTTTGCACCTTGTGTCAAGAAATGCCTATTTCAATGGTAACTTTGGTCTGTGGAGTTATAGTCAAAAATTTCATTTTTAGATTATACAATAAAACTGTCTTGTTTTCATTAGTTTTCTTCTTTACATCATATACAGGATTTGCTACTGATTTAAGAAGTTTTTACAAGTCTTTGGTGTTCTCTCAATTCCTAGAAAGGCTGATTCACCTGTTTCATTTCCTTCTTACAAGCAGATATAAAAATTTAAAATATGATCGGAGAACACTGAGGTTTAAACAGTCACTTAATTTTAGAATTCTATTTAAATAATGGCAGGCCTCGTGGTAGTCTCCAAAAAGGTACACTCTATGACAACTTTTTCATATTTGGGTCACCTTATCCACAAATACACATCATGCCCCAAACTGTCTGGACCAGCACTAGCTGGTTCACAGGCTTCCGGGGGCACTATCAATGGCTCCGCCCAGCTCGCTCCTACACAAGCTCCTCATAATCTAGGTCCTCTCTTCAATGTTCTCGGAAGGGACCCAGCCCACCGCGCAAGAGCACTTACATCAGAGGCTAAGACTGCCTCAGATACAGTCAGCCCAGCTCTTCTCATGCTCAGCTCTCGAGAGCTGATCCATCTCTGCCCAGCTACCAGTTTGTCAGTATGATACCAAAACTAAACACCTACCTCCAGCCTAAATAAGTACAATCATAACAGACATGATGCAAGAGTGAGAAAGTCTCTCAGCGCTCTCTACACTTATAGCTCCTCCAACTTCAACTGACACCAACTGCTTGTAACTAAAGAACAGAAAAGAAGGAGATGTGAAGAGTGGCTGAAGCTGGAGATCACAGGGCTAAGGTAAAGCCAGCCAGCCAACATGGACAGCTCAAGGCAAGCCACATAAAGAAGCTGGTCCAGGCGGCAAACAAGTTGCTCAGCAGAGCTTGAAACTGACGTCAACCTCCCGAATTCTGCAGTCCTTAGCCAATTTCCTTTCCTCCCATAGGGACAGAGAGGGCTCCGCCCAACCTCACCTTTTGTCTCTTCTTTATTTCTCAATACTCTCACTGTTTCCCCGCCACAGGAGATAGCATGTACATTTTTCAAAACTCTGGTGGCTGGAGATATAGCTCAGGGGCACAGTGCCCACCCTGACTAGTACAAGGTCTGAGTTTGATTCCCAGTACCAAAAATAAAACTCTAAATTCTCTTGAAAGTTCAAATTTTATCACTGGTAACAAATATCACCATTTCCCTTATTCTGCTGAAGGGTACAGCACCCCCAAATCTAAATGACAATAACCTGTCAGCTATTTTTTTCAAGTAAAAATTGCTTTCTACTTTTCTAGTTCTAAATAAGAAACTCAACTGCGTAAACACTTTTTCCAAACTTGTCTTATGCACACTTGCTCTTTTTTTTGCGCATGACATTAAAGAGACACATGATCAAGAGCTGAAGTTTATTAAAATTTAAAGTTTCCTACCTCAAGAAAGATTTAGGTAACTGGTATTTTATTTCATACTGAAAATGCAAAGTGGTGAAGCACACAGAGCTACCAACACGGTGGCGAGCCCTGCACGCAACCACACTAGGGGCCAGCAAGTTGGCACCACCGCCCGTGCCCCAGAGGGCTAATGCCTGGCACCGCCAGATCAGGCATCTCAGCCTTGGGATGAAAGTAGTTTTGACTCTGAAGAACCAATGTCCCTGAATTAGAAAAAAAAAAAAAATGACCACAAATGAGGAAAGAATATCTGCTTGGAAGCTGAAGAGAAACAATCATGAGGCCACATGATCTCCTAGCTAAGTGAGTGATGATATCGTCAACCAAATGGACGATTTTCATTTCAGAATCATCAACACTGTGGACGTTATTTTTTATCCAAGGTAATGCGCCTTAAAAAAAAGAAGAAAAAAAAAAGAAGAAAACCAAATCAATTAGGTGTTCCTTTATAATGACCTCCCTGCTGCTTCTAACAGTAGCACCCAGTGATTTTGTGAGACATCTGGATGTGCCGCTGGAACTCATGTGCACGTTATGGGTAGGTCACTCCTGGAAGGATCAGAAAACATGGCACAGTAGGTTACAGGAAACCACGGCCTAGCACACTTGCCAGAGACACAACCGTCTCCACACTGTCTTTTACATTAAAGTAGCTAAGACAAGCTAACACAGCCACCCAGCTAACAGCGCATCTTCTCTGAGCAATTTCATTTAACGCTGTCAGTCTACCATGCTAATTCTTTTTCCAGCTGTCAAAAGCAGCCTAAGTATTAAAGAAGTTTCTAGTGTAGGAGTAACTGTAGCACAATGATTTTTGTTTAAAATCTGAGTTACAGAACCCGCTTGCCATTTTATCAAACCAAATTCTAAGTGGAATATACCGAATTCCTTATACCTTAGACCAAGTGTAGAATGTAGTAAGTCAAACTCTATTACACTTGCTACTGCAGTTGACAGATTCCTCTAGGACTTACCATATGAAGGACTAGCACCAGAAACCCTAAAGCGAGCAGCCTGCGATCTGACCCGTGGAGCTTCGGGTTCCCACGCGCTCCACAGAACAGCAGCATGCAGGTGGCCCCAGAGTGGCGTCCAAAGTCACACAGCGGAGGGAGAGACTCAGAGCAGCGCTGAGTGGGTGCTATCGAAGTTCTGAAACAGTGCTGCCTCCCCAAAAAATCCACTTTGTTTCCTTTTATAAGCTTGAAAAGTACTGCTATAGGACAGGGAAAGTACTTAACTGACAGGCTCCTGCTGTGCTAGGAAACTAAGTCCCAGGCGCTGTTCGATCTCAGGGCCGGCGGCCGAGACCGCACGCTTCACCAGGGCAGTGGGCTGCGCCTGACCCTCCCGGAGCACCGGGCGCCGGCGTCACATGCGTGCCACAAAAGGGCAGTGTGCAGCGAATGGGTCAGCGGCTGGAGAGGGGCACAGGGCGGCCGGGGAGGGGCACACGGTGGCGGAAGGGAGCACAGATTACATTTCCATATTTTGGAAGGACAGTACACCACCAAGTGGACTCCACTACAAGCACAAGCACAGGCAAGATGTAATGCTTTAGGGCTGAAAACAACGAGCCATGCGTACCCACCGGGCTTGACGTCCTTGTAAACCAGGCTTTCCAAGCCACAGAGGAGCTCCCCTGAGTGTGCGCCTGTGTCCACACGGCAGCAGTAACCAAAAGGCAAAGCATTTAAAAACGCCTTGAGTGTCATGTGTGAAATGCACTGAAACTTCATTCAGAGTTAGAAACCGTGTAACAGGACAACGGAAATCCCACCACACCAAGCCATCTATTGTTGAAGGGATACAGCGACACCATTTTTATTCTTTCAACATACAAACTGTATTTTCATAATACCAAATTAGAAATTCTTAATCAAAACTGTCACGATCAAATTAAGCAAGGCAGGCAAATACTGGTTACCGCTAGTATCTCATTAAAATATTCTACACAGGTTTTTAAATGGAACAAAATCTATTTTTTTTTCTCTTTTGGCTGCCATTTTACCATTTTCAGAATAATGCCATTCATAATTGAACGCCTTCATTTCACACTGGTAGGATCCGCTCCCTTAGGCACACCATCTGAATCCTTACGTCTGCTGAGTCCCTTCTTGGGATTTTGGTTTTCTGGCAGAACCGGGGACTGAACTCAGGCCCTCAGGCTTACCAGACAAGCACTTATTCTACTGAGCCATCTCCCCAGCCCCATTTCTTGGGATTTTAAAGAAAGAATAAGGAAAATGTAGCACCCTGCTGGCTACAGATTAACATTCACTACTAAGAATACAGAATCTAGAGGCAGCCTAGATCAAACTCGAGCTCTACCATTTTCTCAGTGTGTCAAAGAGGAAAAAATTATTTAGTCCAGCTTCCTCAACTGTAAACAGAAGAGTGACAGCACCACTGTCCCAGGGCGGGAACTGCTCCAGGAGTCCAAGTCACACAAGGCATTCTGAAGAGCACCTGGCAAAGGAGCCACATCACCGGGGTCGGCGCTCACTGCCACCACCCCCGGGCTTGCGAGTCTCTCCCAGTGCAGCCCTCAACCTCACATCCAGCTACACCGCGAGAAACGCAGACTGCCGGCAGGCAGCGCACACTCGCCCTCACTGTCCCTCCATCTAGAGCGTGCTTTCTCCTTTTGCACGCTTCACACCCAGCTGGAGTAAGTGCCTTGATGCTGTCCGCTCTGATCTCCTTGGCTGACAGGAGACACGCGTCCTGAACCCCATCACTTGGGGCCTCTTAATCAGAATGCAACCCGTCCTCCTGCTCACCTGCACACGAACGTCTTTCTGCCCAACCACATGCACGCCCTGACAAGGAGTGTGAGGACTTTCTAGGTTTCATGTTTCCAGCTTCCTGTACAGCAGACTGGCAATGACTTTTCAAAAGCATGCTGCAAATCTAGGCTTTTAGCCCAGGCAAAATAAAGTAGACCAGAAGTAAAATAAAAACAGCATTCAGACATGAAAATTTTTAAAATTATATTAAAGCTACTAAATGTTTCTAACAACAACAAAAATAGAGTATGAGGAGAAAGCAAAGGCAGAAAAAGGCCAGGGAACCAGGACACAGTTAATTAAACAGAGATGAGCGATAAAGAATATTATCAGGAGAAAATGTAAATGGGCCTTTGAAAGGCACAACAAAAACCAGCTCAGGGCTGGAGTGCAGCTCACAGCACAGCACACACCCACTTAACAAAAGGCATGAAGTTCATCCCAGCGTGCACCCATGCGTGCACACATGCACACACACGCGCGCGCGCACATGTTCCAAAAAAAAGAGGTGGAGAGGACAGAGAGATGGGTAAGGGCAACTGGAAAATAACTTGCACACTTGTGTAACAAGCCAATTTCATGACACATGTAAAAATATATAAAACACAAAAGACCAGGCAAGTAAAAAAGAAGCATGTACAATTCAAGGAAAATGACAACAGGGGAAAGGAAACACGGCCTTGGCACACCACTCGACCTGAGCAGCCGACAACTGCGTTGTCACGGTGGCGTAAACATTAACCAATGCATATATCACGATATCTGCACGCTATGAAACAAAGAGGAGGGGAATGTGGGCTGGCAGGAGACAGCAGCAGACGCAAGCCTGAGCCCACAGCACAGCAGGAGGCCCCAGCCGGAGCCGGAGCCGNAGCCGGAGCCGGAGCCGTGTGTCAATGAGCTGCACGGCAGCGCACTCCCGCTGCTGCTGGGACCCACTCGGGTGGGTGTGAAGCGCAGCAGCACGCAGGAAAGCAAACTCGCATCGCTCTGTTGGAAGTCTTTCTGGCTGTTTGAATTTTAAGAGTGTGTGTGAGTGTGTGTGTGTGTGTGTGTGTGTGTGTGTATTATTTAGACAAAAAAATTTTAAATACACAGTCTCAACTTTAGGAATCTTTTGATCTTACCAGGAATTTAATATTCCTCTTATTTTATGATACCTTTCCTAGGAACATAAACGTGATAAAAGGAGAAAAGTACCAAAATGAAGCCAATTCTCTAGAAATAAAATCAAAGTTTCGGTTTTTTACAGGAGAGTGGGCAACATTCTATTTTAGCAAGTAAAACAAATTTAAGAAAACAACATGTTTTAGGAGATCAGCACAGAACTGCCGCAGTGTGCTCTCAGGGCTGACCCATTCCTATGCTCCGTACCCCGGGCCTACACATGCGCCTTGGGGCGTTCCCAATTTTAGAAATCAGGAAAGCAACAGGAAAATAGCACGTGTGACAAAGGTATGGATGAGAACTAATCATCAGTGGTGGTGAAATGGGAAGCACGTAAAGGGCAGGCATCAGCCACATGAAAAGCATACATGAAGAGCTCTTCACCCGCAAAGACTACGGATGAGTGCTCACGGCTAGCTAAGGTATTCAGATATATTTCTTAGCAGAAAAGGAAGTCATTTCTAATTCCGCAATTCATCTCCTGAGCGCGTTTTTTGACAAAGCTAACGTACCCTATGAAAGCCAAGTCTTACTTTCTCAATTTCAGTTTCATCCCAACAAGCCTACATCTCATCATCCACAAGGCCACAATGCAACGACTAACATCACAGCCTCCACCGAGCCCAGAGGCACGAGCGTGGGCGAGCGCTGCAGCCCGGGGAGCTGCGACCTCATAGTGCCCCCGTGAAGCACGGCCAACTGCCGTCTGGGGACTATGCGGCCAGCTGCCAGCAGCAAGACACCAGGCCTTGCATGCAGGTCTCTGGAAACTGGAAAACACTTTTAAGCAATCATGACTTCCCCACTCCCTAAAAAAAGAAAGAAAGGAGTTTGAATTTAATAAATCTCATATAATTACACGTTCTATCACTATACCCAATTATGACACTATCAATTACATGTGTTAAGAAAATACACCGAACCTGTACCACCTTCCTGCATGGTAGCCTGTATTGGGAGTATATTAGCAAATGTTATGAAAGATTCAGTATTTCTGCACAACTACTTATAACCAAAAGAACTAAACTCAATGACAACACACTCTCACAAGCGAGCCTCCTGCACCCCTTCTGGAGAAGGCTCGTCCTCACTGCCCAGTCTGGCTGCAAACTCTGAACCTCAAGCTGTCCTCCTGGCTCAGCCTCCCACCCAAGCAAGCAGCTGGGGCTACAGGACCCGGCCACCACACCCAGCTAAGACAATTATTTTTAAGACACTTTTCTGTTGACTCAATGAGGCAGCAGCATAAGCTGAGAAGTAAAATCTTGTTGCACCTAAGCAATCTATCAGGGCCAGGGGCACAGTTCAGTGACATAAGTGCCTGCCTCCCAAGTGCAAGGTCCCAAGTTCGAGCTCCAATCAGCAAAAAAAAAGAAAGGAAAGAAAACAAAAGAAAAAACAATCTATCACTTGTAACTTAATTTTTTTTTTCAGGGTGTAAATGGGAATTGAACTCAGGACCTCACGTCTGCCAGGCAGGCATTGCACCACTCAGCTAAATCCCCAGCCCCCGCCTTAAATGACAAATGTCAACAATTACATCAAAATGATACAAAATATCAGTTTTTATACCCCAATCAACAACTGGAGTAGGATTTGACCTCAAAGAGAGAAATGAGGTGTTTGGCCACATCCTCCAAGTCAATGCTCCACTGATAGCCGTTGTCATCTTAGCCTTGTTTTCTTGCTCAGTACTCCAAAACTAGGACCGGGGAGATGGCTCAGTAGAATAAGCACTTGCCTGGCAAATGCAAGGTCCTGAGTTCAATTCCCAGTACCGCCGAAAGTAAATAAATAAATAAATAATGAACCAAAAATCACTTTAAGGGGGCCGGGAAGAGAGATGGCTCAGTAGAATAAGCGCTTGCCTGGCAAATGCAAGGGTCTGAGTTCAATCCCCAGTTCCACAGGGGGGAAAAAAATCACTTTAAACCAGTAAGTCACTTAATTTATTTTTGGATGAAAACAAAATAAAACATAAAGGAAGACCCTGAATCGCTGAAACCTGAAGAATAAAGCTGTTCAAGTCTCCTACACAAGCCGAGTGTGGTGGCACACTCCAGAGGCTGCGGCAGGAGCATCCGAGCCGAGTTCAAGGTCAGCCTGGTAGACTCAGCGAGCCCCCGGCTGAAGAAACAAGGTCCCAGACAGCATGAGGAGAAACAGGCAGCCAGGGCGACACAGGGGCGCCCCGCTCAGCATGACCTCACCTCGCTGCTAACTCGCTCTGTCACAAACACGCAGGTGAAAGCACACAGGAAAAGCTCTTGATATCTGGCCAAGACAAAGACGCCTGTAGCGGGGGGCCTGCCTCTTAGCCCAGCTCTTTAAGTGGCTGCTTCAACAAAGCAGTCAGGCTCAGGTTGCTGGGGTTCGATCCCCACAACTCAAGCCAGCCAAACCTGCCCTGAAAGCGTTCGGAGCAAAGACTGTAGGAACTCAGAGAACCTGCAGTTTCCAGAGGTACATGGTGATAGCACTTAACCACGGGGAAAAACTGGCACTGAGCTAAAATACTCACAGGAAAAAGGCAACCTGCCCTAAGGGCCAGGTGTCATGATATTTACATCAGAATTCTGAGACAGGATTATAAGGTTTCTTCTGTGGTACTACAGCTTAAAAGGCCTATGAAAGCATCCTGTCTAGAGATGCTTTTAATGTCTAAAAATAGATGTCCTTCAGTTATCTAAAACATAAGCTTTTTTACCCTTCTCCGCTGCTTTCTGAAGGGCTTCTTCAATTCGGGAAAGCTCCTTCTGCTTAGCGTCTTGCAAGGATTTTTCTTCTTTCTCAGCATCATATTTAATACCTAAAAATATGAGGTTAATCAAATAAAAGAAACAAAATCAGTAAGTAAATGTAAAAAATTCAGACTCCTATAACTGTGGAACATAATGCATTTCTTTAAGTTCAAAAACACTGGCATTCTTCAGTTTCTGAAAATATTTAGATATAAAAGGTTTCTAAGGATTTGTAAAACATAACCAAGAAAGGAAGAGGGGAAAGAAATTACAAACAGAAACAAAGATGAAGAAAAGAAAGGAGGAAAAGGTCGTAAAGATACACAAAAAAGAAACGGAAGGAAGGCAGCAACACTTGAGAATGCTGGCAACTGCTGCCCCTTAGTGGGACATTTGCAGTAACTCCAAGATACCCAGTACCACCATGTAGGTGGGTAAAAAAGCTTTCAGAAATTAACTCATGATTCTGTACCCACAACCAAAATATATACTCTTTTTAATTTAGTAAATCTCATTTCTGATGGTGTATGTTAAGGACATAATGTAACAGAACACAGAAAGATCTGTAGAGAAGGACATTTAGTGTGTGCCCCATAAAGGCGATGACACTGAGACACCCACAGTGGGGTGCAGCACAGCCTTCCAGAGCTGTCACTGTCACCAGAAACGCTGTGCAACACAGAAATTCCACGTGCTAAGTACAGGTCAGTGCGGTGATAAGAAGAGCTGGCGCTTAACAGTCTACAATGCATACGGTAAAAATTTATAAGCAAACTGAAAATTATATTTGTACTATGCTTGGAATTATTGGAGGTAATTTTTCCATAAAACATCCAAATGTTTATCACATTCAAGTGAAAAATATAGTAACTAAAGACATTTTTTAAACTACAATATGTCAAAAAACATTCACCAAAATTAAAATAATATAATTTCCTCAAAAATTTACCTCTGTTGACACAAATGTTTGAAAGGACGCTCATTTAAAATCAGAAGCAGTGAAACCAGGTAAAAGATAAATGTTCCTATCTTGACACCGGTACATTAACACATCGGCACAGTCGTAACAACTCACTTCGTTTCAATCCCTAATAATGAAACCTGCCTAATGTGTCTCAACAGAAACTGAGGTGCAAAATAACTACTGGTAGAGAATAGGGTAAGTTTAAAGCGTTGTATTTATTCTTTATAGTAAGATATTTCATACATAAATGCGGCTATGCATGTGCATATATTTGCATCTTACTAATGCACTAGGTGCTGGTCCCAGGCAACATTTAGCATCACTAGATGTCACAGAACCGCCGACTTAGGGCAACCTACATGCTCCAGGGATAACGAGCAGGTATAATCCCTCCAGAGTCGCGACAACGGCTTCTCCATACAGGTTTTTCCAAGGAATCTTCAAAGCCAATTTACCTAAAGAAACATAATTTCTATATTAAATCCATTATTTCAATGCTAAATAAAAGAAAAAATTTCTCATTTTTCATTAAAAGCATCCTCAAAATTCTCAATGTATACGGTAAATACATCCTCAAAAAAGGCTAATACAGAATCCAATAGCTCTCTTCCGTACAATATCACTAGCAGAAGTAAAATTCACACTATGCTTTATACTTAAAATGTTCTGAAGCAGCAAGGGAAACGAAGCAGCTCGGACTTCACCTTCTAACAGCGGAAGCTCAGCCTCAGAGGCGGACGGCCTCCGGCCTTGCAGCCCAGCACGGCGCCCCAACTCAGCCGGGCGCAGCGCGCTGCCCGTGGACATGGCCACAGACGGGGACACCAGCCCCCACGGCCGAGCGGAAGGCAGGTCTGAGCAGACCGGGCCAAGCCCAAGCGGCACGGAGCCGAGCCCACACACGCTCCCCACGGGTGCACAACTGCAGCCGCAGCCCTGTAACCCATTTGGGGCTCTATACGGGAAAGGACACAGGGCGAGAGAGAAGCCAGCTGCACTGGGCAACACAAAGCCTGCTGAGCACTCTCTCCTGTCCCCTCCTTCACGCTTCTCCGGGACCCACCTGCCCAGGTCTCAGGCAGCCCCTGGCCCAGGCTCCCCTGGTAGTACACAACCAGCAATTCTGCCCGAGTCTTTCCTATCCCTGATGTCATCCATGTTCCAAAAATAAAATACCTTCCTTCTTCGTAATTTTTTTAAAAATAGTATTATAAAATCTGTAGTTCTCTCTGTTCTGTGCTGATCAACTTTCATGAGAAAAGAATCTTTCAACTCACACTAAGCCACAATATAGGAATCAATAGCATTTTTAATAGAAAATGTCTGAAGTTCAAAGAATTGATAAAGAATATAACAACTTTAAGAGGGAATAAAATAGGATCTGTAAGGGAAGCTATCCTGGCCATCCAAGGAGCTATTTAGGCAAGCCAACATGTTCTGAGAATATAATCCCGGGGCTAACGTGTGCCACTTGTTTCCCCATGTTTCTCCAGCTTGTAAATGTGCTGAGTCTCTAAATGGCTCTGAGGCCGGGGGACCTGGCGCTAATGCCACTACACTTCTAGGTCCCGTCCACACCTTACAATTTTATAGTGAGTGTCAGAGCTACCTCATAATCTCATGACAAAACGTACCTGACTGCCTGCCTCGCATACAACCAAGAAGAGCCAGGGAAACGCCCTTCTCAAGGCCATGCCACGGGAGGACTGCTTGTCCTCTAAACCTTTCTTATGTGTGTCCTAATTCATTAGCCCTCATCCCGCAAGAAGGTCCTGGAGGCCGGGGAGATAGCCTGGCAGTCTAAGCGCCTGCCTGGCGAGCCCAAGGACCTGGGTTCAATCCCCAGTACCGCATGCCGCGCTGGTCCCGCACCAAGCTGGCCACCGAGACAGGTGGTGCACACCTGTAATCCCAGGGCCAGGGAGGCTAAGACAGGAGGATCGCTAGGAGTCCGAGCTGCCTAGGGAGACCCTGCACCTCTGCTGGTCCACGGAAAGGAGTTGTTTTGTTTTGTCTCGTTTTTTCAATTGCTAGTACGTTTTTTTCTTCTTAATTTCTTATACATTTCTTTCTTTTTTCTTTCTTCTTACAATTTTATAAACATATATCTGGTAATACAAATAACTGGTCAGAAGATAACACTATGTATTATAATATACACTGCGAAATTCATAATATTCTGTTAAGTGAAATTCTGTATCACTTGTAATTTTTTAATTCTAATTTGTACTCTTTAAAAATTTTTTAAGAAATAAAATAAAATAAAAATATTTGTTAAATAAATAAAGGTGTTGGGATTCAATTAGTGATATTACCCACATTTCATTGATAAGAACTTTTTAAGTATAAGGATAACCCAGGTTCACTCACAAATAGGATTAGCTCTTAGAAAATCAAATCGTGTTTTAGCTACACTGACCCTACAGGTTAAGAGCACCATTTTAACCTGAGCAGAAATGTAATAACTCAGGCAAGTTCTCCATAAACCAAGAAAAAGAACAAATAAAATGCGCTTTATATCCTAATATACAATGGCCCTCTCAACACTCAGTGAATAACCCCAGCAAAGGTATTAAGTCCTTAGGACACCATAAAAGCAAACAGAAAGAATTTGGAGCCAAAAACTTCCTCCAAAATACAAATCTATTCAAGCGTTCTTACACTTCAGTACCCTAAAATTTCTTTAGTCAATGGTAACTGATCCGATATACTAGAAATGCAATTTCAACATGTGTCCCAGTTTTAGATCTCTGTAATCTTTTTGAAGGCAAAGGTAGTGTATTGGCCCCAGCCTCTCCACAGCTACTTGCAGAGGTTTAGATAGAGCACGTGTATCTAAGTATTTTAAAGGTAAAAGAATGAATAAATGGCTGTAACTTCTATTGGGTTTCAATTAGACATGTAGCGTACTGATAAAAATTACGACAGACCCACTTAACAGACAGAAAAGGAGGCACATGCCCTGGAGATGTTTCCAAAATAAGGGCACATCTCTTTTTTCCAATGACAAAAACATGAAAAATGTTCCTTTACATTACCAGGACACATAAGTGATATAAAATGGACCCAGACAGGGGAATAACTGCTAAGACACTGGAGAAGTGAAGGACAAAGCCCTATTCTTAGACCTTGAATACTGAATGAAGAGGAGAAATGATGTGAAACACTCCTGGGATAAAGAAGGTGGGTGTGGTGGCACACACACACAGGGAGGCTGAGGCAGGAGGGTCCTTACAAGTTCAAGGCCAGTCTAGGCTACAAAGAAAGTGCAATGCCTGAAATGTACAGCTGGACTCTGATTCAAAAATAAAATAATAATAATTAATAAAGGGTATGGCATAAGAAAAATGCTATAGTATGAGTAAGGCATGCAAGTGGTGCGGATCAACTAGAAGGGATTAAGTGTCCTATTGAAAACTTTTTAAAATTTCCTACTGAAAATTTTCTTTAGCAAAGATTTATGCTTAGGCCAGGGAAATAGCTCAGTGGTCTAAGCGCCTGACTGGAAAGCTCAAAGACCAGGGTTTGATCCCCGGTACCACATGCCACATGCCACATGCCCAAGCCAGCCACCAAGGCCAGGCGTGGGGGCACATGGCTGTATTCCCAGGACTGAGACAGGAGGATCACTGAGTCTGAGCTAAATAGCGAGACCCTGTACCAAATAAATAAACAAATAGTGTTTACAAAAGGACATATACTTAGTTGTATTTGGTTTTAGTGTACAACTCAGCTGCAAGGAAGACTGTACTTACCAAAACGCCATCCGCGCTACACTGCTGCATAATGTAGCAAGTGACCACGGCGGAACAGAGGCAAATAAGGAACCTTTAAAGTTTTTTTAATAGAGTCTGCAAATTATACTACTTTCACAAAGTACTTTATAATACTACAAATTATACTACTTTCACATATGCACATGTTATCAAGCCAAAGGTGGACCTGCGCAGTGGGGCCGCGCCTGGAGGGCAGGAGCACAGCGTAAGTGCCCTCTACCCAAGAGGCTGGCTTTCCGCCCTTGTGCCCGTCCTCCAGGTAGGTACATGGTATGTACTACATGTATGTGAGGTTCAGTACAAGCGCTAATGCAAGCCAAAAATTCCGCACACATTTGGTCAAGCTAAAAAGCTTCTTTAGATTAAGTAACACAAAAAAAAGAAAAAAGAATTCATATGAAAAATTAAGTACTTACCAATTTGCCCAGCCTTGACTTTAAAAGGAACATCCAATTCACTCTTCAGGAAAAAGAAAAATTTTAAGGACATCTTACATTATTATGCCCCCAAAAGTTACTCTAGTATCATGTAAACACAGAAATGTAGTGCCCACTAAAGAGAGGAAAAAAAAAAAGATTTTCTGTATTTGAGTAATTCAGAAAAGGACTTATGGCTTAAGGGGGTGGGAGTGGGGGACAGCGAGATAGCTCAGTGGCACAGTACCTGCCTGTCAAGAGCGAGGTCCTGATTCCCAGTACCAAAAAAAATTTCCTCAACTTTGACACCACACAAAAAATTCAAAACAAAAACTATTAATGAGAAAAATTTAAAGACCCTATAGTTTAAAAGATGTATTTGTAGGTGTGTAAACTGCTTAATTTGCTTAATAAGTCAAATCAAATATAACTCCATTAACTTAAACAGATGGACATAGTTTACATGAAATGCCAGAACAAGAAAAGGAAGTCATCTCACACTCAGTAACTGAAAACAGTAACTGAAGGATGCACTCACGTGTGTGTGTGTGTGTGTGTGTATTTTTTTTTTTAATGTATTTGGTAGAATGTCTCACTACGCAGTTTGGATCCTCGAAGTGATCCTCCTGTTTCAGCCTCCCCAGCACTGGGATTACAGGCACCCACCACCACGCTCAGACTCTGTCACCAGCTTGGTGCATCCGGGGTCAGGGCTGGCACAGTATGTGGTGCCAGGGATTGAACCCCGTTCACTACACTTGCCAAAGCAGGTGTTTAGTACGCTGAGCTATCTCACCGGCCCAATTCTCTCATATTTACTAAACAGATAACACAATTTTAACAGAACAGGTAGATTCTTTAAGTTAGGCTAAGAGTTCAATTCATTGTTCTAAGCATGTTACATATCCAATCCTTGTAATTCTACTTAAACTTCTATTCTTACAAAATATTGCCATAAGCTGAGAAAAAAAAATAAGCTTTATTCCAATCTCTTAACAGTAGAACAATAACTCGTAAACTTTTGAAAAAAATTTAGAAGTTGTTACATGCCTTCTATACACAGGAAAATTCTCTATTTTTTGAGGACCTGCAATTTTCCAGCTCACTGTTCGTCTTATTCAAGCCACAAACCCAGACATTTTACTGCTAAAAACTAATTCTGCTTTAAAGATGACTAAACGGATGCAGAAAGGTGTCATACACTGTATAAATTCGGTATCTGAAAATTTGAAGAATAAACCTTATGTGACTTCATAAATGCAAATTTAACCGAACAAACTATATAGAAAACAATAGGGGTAGAAGAGTTGTCTGCTTAAGTTACATAAATTATTTTCTAGACCAGGACAAGGGAGACACAGGACAGACAGGCTTGGACAGGCTTGTTTTATTTCTTATTATTACCATATTATAAGGCTACACTAGAATTATTCATTAGGTATTTGTTAAAACCAAGCCCTCAGTTTAACTTAAAAATGTGTAAAGATAATTCTGAAGAAAAATATTTCTTAGGGGCTGGGGAGATGGCTCAGTAGACTCTTGCCTGGCAAGAGCAAGGGCCTGAGTTCAATCCTCAGAATATTTCTCTAAGAAAAATGTAGACAACAAAGCTATAGTCAAGAAAGGTGAAAGAGAAACGTCCATTTTCCAAAAGATACTATCTTGCTCGTTAGGGTAAATTTTTCTCTGTATTTTTAATCTGAGATTTTCCAAAGTCATTTAAAAAAGTGACAGAATCACTTTATCTGGCATCTGGTACCAGATGCCCAGTGAACAAATTAACTGAGTTATTAGCATAGTTTTAAAAAAGACTTACCAGGGCATTTTCTTTTATCTGTAGATTATCCAAAGCCACATTGCCTTTAAAGAGAGGGGGGGAAAATAACATTAACAAACAGCCAGTACAGCCTAGCACAATGCAGACCACACCCAAGGGACACAATGACAGGAGGAGCTAAAGACACAAGGCAGAGGGTCTAGCTAACAGCGGCACTGTCCGTGAGGAGGCTCAAATCTTACTGTGTGTACACTACAGAGAAGAAAAGCAGAAAAACATAAGAAAATATGCACATAATTTTTTTTAAAATTAAGGCATGCCCCACTCACTCCATCTTCAAAAGCACACTATACACACTGATGTATGCACAGCGCTGAGAAACAAAAAGGCAGTACACCTTCAGCTCATTTCCCTGATACATTTTCTGGGTAGATCTCGTTTTCAAATTTTCTAAAACAATTTGCTGAAAACCATTATAAAACAAAAACAGGAAGTAAAATACACCACAAATGGGCAGAAAATACTAGTTTCATAGTAGAACAGAAAGGAAAGAATGCAGGCAATAGGACAGCACCTAAACTACAACGGAGAAATTAAACTAGACAGGCACTTCAGACCTGGAGCCACAGCAGGGTGGCTGGGAGGCAGCTCGGACAGGCTGCCCCACGCACAAATTCAGGGCTGATAGTCACTGCCCACCACGGCCATGTGCATGGCAGTCAGACACGTCACACGCAGGCCAGCACACAAAGTACACACGTGGGCCTGGGCTTCAGTGCACTGGAACCAAATCACAGGAACACCACTGGGATTCCACATGCACAGCGCTCGGGTGCAACGGGAGCCGCCAAGCCCGCCTAGCAGCTGAGGGGCACGGGAGGCCTTCCCACCTGCCCTCAGCTCCTGCCAGGCTCGGGCGTCAGCACCAGGGCTGGTAGGCACCTGCAGTGGAGGGGAGGCTGTGCAGCGGGGCTGAGGCACCAACAGAACATGTGTGTCACAATGGGGGCTGCTTCCCCTGCAGTGCACATCGGCTCTGACCAAGCAACAGGTGGCATTTAGGCTGAGAAACACCAAAACACCACCAACACACCTAGCGAAGGGCTCTAGAGACCAGCGAAGAGCTCATCGGAGACTGTGACTGGCAGCGGCATTAGGAGGGCTTTTCTGTTATCGTCTTCAGTTCTTCCTACTTGCACAATCAGATAGCTTATCAATGTACTATACAAATTATAAGGGAAACGGGGAAATGAAGATAAACCCTAATGTCTATGACCTCAATGTGTTTTGTATCATTTCCTCCTATATCTGTTATCTTACCTGCAGACATTAAAATAACAGAAATATCTATTTCTGCTATCCAGAATCTAACAAATAAATGCGTACTTCCGCTCTGAAAAAACTGAGTGTTATTTAACAAACTGTAACTATAACAACATGGCTCCGCATGGTATTTGCACTAGAGGAGGAGCCGTGACACAAAGGGAAGGGAGGAACTGCAGCAGCTTGCGGATTAACAGGCCAGGTGATGGGGTGAAAGGACTTGGGCTAGGAGCAGGCGTGGCCGCTGCCGCAGGTCACCCTCGCAGTCTCCATACCAAACTACAAATGCTTTGCATCCGCACTGGGGCCGCACACATACAATTTCAAAGCCAACCTTGGAAATGTTAAGAAGTAACCTAAAAGGATAAATCTTCAATCCAAATTTATCTAATAATGTTCATTCACAAAGCAAAACATAGAAACAGAACTAAATCCATTAAAATTGTCACACGTCACCCAGCATTCATCATGCTCAATTACACAAAAAAACTAACCTAGCCTATTTGTGAATAAAATCAAATGCATATTATGGAGCAAGCCTACTTACGTATAAGAATAGCTTTTAAAATATATAATGATTTACCAAATAAATATAAAAATCATAGGGCCAGGGAGATGGCTCAGTGAAATAAAGCACTTCCCTGGCAAGTGCAAGGGTCTGAGTTCAATCCCCGGTTCTGCCAAAAATAAATAAATAAATAAATAAATAAATAAATAAAAATCATAGTGCTAATATTAAATACCACCAATCTGAAACCGTCTCCCCAAACTGTCACAGAAGTTTAAGCTATACCTTAAGCCACGTAACACTTTATATAAACCCCCAACTAACTATGGACGCTTGCCCCTCCGCATAGCAGGGCCTCCACAAACACCAACTTTGTCGCTTTACAACACAGGGCAGAAACAACTCTAGTACAGATACACACTTTGACTTTTAGAAAATGCACGCATGGCCAGGCATACTGGCATGGCACTGCCCGCAAGTGCAAGGTCCTGAGTTCGATTTCTGGTTTAAAAAAATACACATTCAGATATGTCACATCACTGGATCCTCACAGCCCTGTGGGCAGAAGCACGGACATACTAAGAAAGCACAGATCTTAGATATGCCGAGGTTCACTGTGAGGCTAAAAGGCTGGCCTGAAAGTCCCGGAGCAGCCCGTGAGCGGCAGGGCCAAGAGCCACACCTCAGGAGCTCGCCCGGGCGGGGCTCGGTGCCACTGTCAGGGCAGCAGGGCGGGAGTGCTGCAGGGTTTTAATCCGGAAGGTAAACCTACTTCCTCTAGGGGGAGGTCACCGCCAGGAGCAGACTCGGCGGGAGGCATGTGCGTCTGTGAGCTCTACTTTCATTCTCTGCGTTTTGAGAGAAGTGAAAAACACAATCATAAACAGAAAGGGCAACTAAAATTAGCGCAGCAAGGGCGAGAGCACAGGAGCGCACGGCCAAGGGACAGCGTCAGCAGCAGCACAGAAGGCAGCACGCAGGGAAGGGCAGAAAAAAGGCCGCGCTTCCAAAAACTACTTTTTCCTCAGAAAAAAAAAAAAAAGATAAAAAGAGATTCAGCCATGCAAATCTGATCCTCCCTCTTTATTTACACATGAAGAAAATAAAGTGTGTGGAAGGGAGGCAGCCTCTCCAACATTTATCCAGTATTTCTGTGGCAGTATTAAGAACAGAAACTAGGTCTCCTGACTCTGCGGTCACTATCCTTCATGTAAAAGGCGACGCTCATCAAAACTGTGACTAAAAAGACAGAAGCAACCAATACCCAAAACTACCACGCCCAGAGCACACAACTAACTTTTCACACTGTAAAGCAGTGAAAAAAGGAACACGGTGCTCCAGACTTGCTTTAAGACTTCTTTTATGTAGCTGTGACAGCACATTCTCTATGCCTTAAAAAGGACAACAAAATGCACAGACACATTCATTTGGGTAAATTATATAAAGTAGTAATCAAGCTATTTTAATCACGTGGTTTAGGGGACATAAAGAAAACACAGAGCTGTTCACAATCGGATTTCAAGTAGAGCCTTGCGACTGAGGCCTCAGGCAGCAAAGGGCTGTGAAGGGTCACAGCAGGCATCCCGCGGAGCAGCAAAGGAAAGAGAGTGGCCACCTGGCACGGGTCATGAGCCACAGGCCACGGGCCACGGGCCACAGCGAGGGAAGCTGTGGCAGGAGAGTAAAAGCTGCAGAGCCAGTCACCAGCCACCAGTGAGTGCTGAGCTCCGCCCGCCCTGCCCACGCACCGCAGGGAGCTCACACAGCGAGCAGTGCTCACGCCAGCGGCGGGTTAGAAGGGCTGGCTCTCATTTTTGATTAATAATGCCACTTAAATACGTGAAGAGGTTGTTCCAAATAGGCCTCTCAGCACTGCTCTACCCGGTAACTCATATTACACCGAGCAGGGGCTTTCTGCTGGGTATTTTATACACTGCAGGATGAGTGATGGGAAATCAGTCCCTCCGTCACGCCAGGTGCTGGCCTGGAGAAAAGGACTTTCCACTCTCTACAGGCTTAAAACATCTGGGCACCGTGACCTGATTTGCTTTTTTTAGTGTGCTGAGCAAAGGACAAAACGGACCTTCTTTTACTTTCACTCCCACGCTGCCCTACAGCTCCCTGTGAAGGCGAAGCAATGTACCAGCTTCGGATTTGCAACGGTCAGTGTAATCCCCAGCAGGGAGCGAGGACACAGTGACGGCAGCCACCTCGCCCGGGTGCGCCCCAGCAGCACAGGCCACACCTCCCTGACCAGATGCCCAAGCTGCTTCAGGTTTGCTCCAACCAGGGAAGACAAGAACCAGCCCAATCTGACTGACAGATAAGCAACGAATGGCCACTGCTGGGGACCTAGCGGTACCACAGTCAGTTAGAACCCGGGTTCCCCCATTCCCGGGGCCGCTTCTACACTCATTCTTCTTTCCAGCCCTGCTCTGCTCCAACACAGCAGGCAGCATCCCCAATGAAAAGTCCAAAGTCCAAGATGCCCTTGGAAGGCTGGCTTCCACTGGGTGAGGGATCGTGGTCAGAGCACACCACTAAAAGCTTGCGTAAAATGACGAGCAGGCTAACTATATGTGGTGCATAAAGTATATATAGATGACGTACAGATAAATACTGTGTTTAGACTTGGATCCTTTACCCCAAGAACTCTCTCTCACACATGTACTCTCTTACTCTATTATGTATATATGGCCTCTTTCCTTCAAAATCTGAAAAAAAAATTCAAACTGCAACAGAGTCCAGGCCCAAGGATGCCAAGCAAGGGAACACTCCACGGCAGAGTTGCTAAACCTACAGCCGGTGCATCCAACAGACTCTGTCATTGGAAACTGAAAGGTTCGCGTCACAGCTGCGCGGGTACTGACCGGCAGCAGGGCGCCGAGGGGAAGACAACAGTCAATGCCACGGCGCAGCCTGGCTGGCGGAGCCAGGGTGCCCACTCCTTGCTCAAGGTCTCCCAGAGGCGCCCCCGCTCCTCCACACTCAGTCACCGTGAGAAGCGAATTGGCAGTCTGTGCCAGGGCCTACATTGCAAAAGAGCTGGATTTCAACAGACCATACATGCTCCACGTAAAACAATTACACCCTGGATGAACCCCAGATGGCCGAGGGCTGCACAATCCATCTCCTGGTGCCAGATTTCGGGGAACAAAACCCAGACAAACCCTCCTATCTGCACCAGCAGCACGCGTCCATGAGGCCCTTGCCTGAAGCTCCACTAACCTCTTGTACACGAGAGCTGGCCTAAGGGCAAAGGCAACAGACTGACCCCCCCC
>NDGN011479439.1:0-15965 GCA_002564285.1 Tympanoctomys barrerae
TATGACTGAACACTTTTTAGTAAGCTTACAGTGAGACAGCCATTACAACAGCCATTTAACAGCCATTAAAACATTGCCCCAAGTAACCCCACATCAGCGAACCCCACCCTGTGTCCTGAGGCCCAGCCCCATAGCCATGTTCTGTGCCTACAGCTTTGCCTCTGCCTCTTCTGGACATTTCGTGTAAGTGAAGTTATACAATATGTGCCCATTTGTGTCTGGCTGGTTTTGATTAACACAGTTTGTGTTTGGTGGCGGTGCTGGGAGTTGAGCTTAAGAGATTCGTGCATGCCAGGCAAGCGCTCTCTCACTAAACTACATCTCCAGCGCCCACCTGCTGCTTTTTTTGGACAGGGTCTCACTAAGTGGCTCGGGCTGGCCTTGAGCTTGCAATTCTCCGGCACCAGACTCTCTGAGAGCTGGGATCACAGGCCTGCACCACTGCCCTGGGCTGGCTTAGCACGCTGTTAGAGCATCATCCATCATGTAGCATGCACCAGATCTGCAGTGCACGGGAGATGGAGTCACGCACTCCTTCCCTGGTGGGAGTACGCCAGTTTTTATCCTGTCACCTTCTCTAGGTTCCTGAGGGGAGTTTCCAAGACAGCACCGAAGAAAGCACACAGTCAGGTGCCGAGAGGGCACTGACTGGTACTGCTTGGCTTGTGCTGTTGTCATGCACGGCCCTTTGAGGAGCTTTTGCTAATTTAAAATAAGAGTGAGACAGGGTGACAGGCAGTTTTAGAGACTTACAGTCATGTTGCGAAGATATTATAGGGCAGGCGTTCCACCTCTTTGCCACCCATCTCCACAGCAAAGAGAAGCCCTGCCTCAGGGCTTTCCCATGCAGCAGCCTATTTCCTATAATATTCCTAACCAGAGCCACAGGACCATTCTGTGAAAAATATGGAAAACCCTGAATTAAGAGGAAACTTGTGTCCTCTTCCTTTGGCCCTTCGCCCTGACCCTGAAGGAACCAAGGTGCTTTCAAGGAATTTTGAAGAGCCCAAGGCTGTTCTCAGGCAGACCCAGGGATGGAGAGTAGAGGGAGCTTCCTGACCTGATTTCCTAGCCCCTCTTCGTCACCCTGGGGCCTCTTTGTTATTATAAAAGCCCTACATCTGCATTTTGGGATCCTGCAGGGCCCAGGAAGATGTTCTGTTTATCTATTGCTGTGTAACATCACCCACACCCAAGTCTAGTGATTTAAACAAAATCTATCATTTACTCAGGAATCTGCAAAGGCGGGCAGGGTGTGGGACCAGCTCATTCTATCTCTGTACTTGACGTCACCCAAGTGGCTCTCCTGGGGGCCCCAGAGCCTGGAAAGTAGCTGCTGTCTATCAGCTCCTCTCCCTGGTAGCTTGAGCTTCCTCTCAACATGGTGTCTGGGTTCCAAGTGTGATCAGAACAAGAGGCAGGAAGTGCCAGGTCCAAGTTCCTCGAGGTCTGGATCCCTAAGCTGGCACTGTGTCGTTTCTACCATGTCCCAAAGAATGAGCAATTACAGAGCCTGAAGTCAAGGGAAAGACACAAGCCTCACCTCAGAGGATGTGGGAGTGATGTTGGAGGAGGCCCATGTGGCTGATGAGTCCCTGGTGTGACGGGATCTAAGGGTCAGGAGAGTGGCACAGACATGGTTTGGGCCATGTTCTAGTTTATTTGATGGGCCAAGCAGAGGCAGGTCCCCAACCTGTCCCCCTGCTTTGGGCCAGGTTCCCACCCTGCCTGCCAAGGGGCAGAGTACACAGAAACCCAGCCATCCCACCAGCCTTGCCAAGTGTCCTCTCCGACGGGGCAACCCTATGAGTCAGCAGGACACTGCACGGACGGCTTCCCTCCCCAGGACTCCTGCTTTAATGGAAGCCAGTGGAGGTTTCCAAACACGTCTTCCCTTCCTCCCAGGAGCTCTTAGCAGCAGATGGCCAGCACTCTCTGGATTTCTTCCAGAAGTACATGGGCAGCAAGGCCTGGCCCCACCTGAGTGTGGGTTGTCTGGTACCCGGAGCCCCGCTGGCCCAGCTCTACGTGTATCTGCAGGGCTGATTCAGCCATAGACTGCCAGTGTCCTCTGAGGATCTGCTCCTAGACTTGGGCTGAGAAGGCCAGGGAGTGAGGACTGATCTCTTCTTAGTGGCTGTGTGACATCAGGCAAGGTGCTGCACCTCTCTGAGCTTTTATGTCCTTTTCTGTTGGCACAGAAATTTTTCAAGGATACCATGAAGATAAAATAAGATAATGTACACAATGCACTCCGCCTGGTGCCTTGTACATAGCAGCCTCGTAGGTAACACTAACTGTCATTGTTATTAACGATTCTTTTCTGCGTAATTTTTGAAATGAGATCTAAGTCCAGAGAAAGCCAACTTGGCAGGCAATGCCATTTGCTCTTCACAGTGAAGTATTATTCTCCTTCCTGATTCCCCATAAACCATGCATTTGGAGAAGGATTTCACTCTACAAAGTTCTCTTTGAGCTCCAGATATTGTGTTTGTTTGATTTCCTTGATGAGACAAAGTGTACTTTGACTTCAACCACAAAAAAAAAAAAAAAAGTATAACGGGCATTGTCATGGTAGTCATCTGGACCTGTAGCCTTGGATAAACTGTCCACCCGGAGTGGGGTGTGAGCTTTGCATCTCTTTGAGAATGATCTGCGAGACATTTCAGAGTCCGAGTGGTGAGAAGCCTTACTGAGCCCTGGAATTAGCTGTTCTTTCAACCCATCTTTTAGTACCTAATGTTCACCAGACCCTTGTTGGGCTTTGAGGATCTGGCAACCACAAAAAAGGACAAAGTAGATGGCATTTTATTGTAGAGGCTAGCACAGAAGCAGGGAGACAGCGAAGAGGCCGCGGTGACAGTCCAGGTAAAGAAGCCTCATGGCTAGGCACAGGGCATATTTGTGGGGCTCTGAGAGGTAGGCCTGTTTCAGGGACTCCCCATAGGCAGTCGCAGAAGGACAGTTGTCAGCCCTCTGCCCAACCCTCCGTCCACCCCACTTCTCCAGGTGTTATCTGAGGAAATGCTCCGGATTGGAGACTTTTATGACTTGTGACATTCCCAGCTTTGTGATCTTCAGGTCTGTCCCCTTCAGAATACCAGCTTTCCTGTCTGCCACATGGGAATTACGAAGCTAGCCCTGCCACCTGTTTGTGTGGCCATGAGAACCGCTGGACATGCCAGGTTGGCGGGAGCTTTGGAGACAGAGGAGAGCAACATGAATGGGCTAAGTACACATCTTGTGGCCTCCTCCATCATGTGGGCTGTGGGGAAATTTTGATCTTCATTCAGTTTAGGCCACAGCCACAGCCAAATCCACGGTTCTCACTGGAGATTATGGAGAAAAGGCCTGGGCTCTGCAGCCAGAAGGGGCTGGGGAGAGCCCCCTGCTGGGCCCCATGAGGTGGCTCTTTAGAAGAGGCAGCCAGACCAGCACAGGGTCAGCCACTGGGCACCGGGCCTGGCCCTGCCTCTGTGCCCTGCTGAACTTGTCCCCATCTCCTGGGAGTGGCTAAATGTGGGACTGAGGGCTGCCACCCTCCTGAGAACTGGGCTTTACTGTCCCCGTTCTGGGAGCTCCCAACCCCCACCACCCATGAGCACAAAGTCGCGCAGGCCAAGAGAAGCCTGGGAAACTTCTATTTCCTGACAGTCCTGGGATAGGAATCAGTGGAGAAACAACAACACGAGGGAGACATCCCTGAGGTTGTGGCAAACTCAAAACGCCAAACTGAAGGAGCCTGTGCTTGCGGCCCACCGCGCAGCAGCGGCAGGCGGGAGGCTCTGAGGAGAATGCGATCGATGCTGTTTATCTGAGCATCGGCCGCAGCAGGAGTGACTCTGTGACGGATGCCACCGCAGCCCTCGGGGGTGGATGCAGCCTTTATTCATCGCCGTCACTCGGTTCCTGTTTGTGTATGTAACCCATTTAGAGATAAGGTCAAAATTCTAAAAATACTGGGATGTCAGGGTTTTGAGTAGGTAATATATTTTCTTGGTATGGGAGCTGGAGTGTTCCAAAGGGCAGGCAGTGAAAAGCCCTCTCTCAGGCCTAACCCCCACAGCCACTGGCCCTCATCCCCAGGGGCCAACCCTGTCACCAACTTTTGTGCCCCCCTTCTATGACTACTCTATCTGCATGTAAGGAAATCTACATATGTGTGTATTCTTATTTCTTTATTTTAAGAAAACAGGTGCTTGTCACACTGTACCTCGGGCCTCTCCCTGTTTATGCAAATTCAGCCACATCCCTTTTTACAGCTGCATAGTATTTCTTTTTTGTTTTTGCAGAACTGGGGGTTAAACTCAGGCCTTTGAGCTTGCCAGGGATGCACTTATTCTACTGAGCCATCTCCCTGGCCCCTGCATAGTATTTCATTGCATAGATAGCCATTGTTAATGTAACTTATCCCCTGGTGCTAAGCATTGTGGGCATTTCTAAACTTCATCTAATGAATAATACCACAGTGAACATTCTTGTTCCTATTTTGTGAAAACTCTTCCTTAAAATCCTAAGGCATTCTAAGGTTTAGGTAGCATCATCCCCCCTTTGTCTACTGCCAGCCCCTTCCAGGAAGCTGAGGCTTGATTCAGAGTGGCCCTGGGGAGGGACAGGGACTGAGGTGCAAAGGCCCTGAGGTAGCATTGGTTTTGGTGAATTGGGAGAACAGCTAGAAGGCCGCTGGTGGCCACAGTGAAACAAGAGGGTTTGAAAGTGGCAAGAGATGAAGTGAGAGAGACCCATGGGGGACAGGTGGGCTGTGGGGGGGGCAGGAGAGAATGAACAAGCTACAGGTGGAGGGAATGAACGAAGCCACATGTGGTAGGTAAAAAGATACCTTGCAAGGCAAGGCCTGCCCCTCATTTCCAGGTAAAAAACTGACCTTTCCCCAGGCCCACCAGAGAGGAGGGAGCCCTTCACCCTGTCACAGGGCTGGGATTCACCACTCCCTGCCCCCTGGGTCTCAGTGAGTTTGGCTCTGGCCTCTCCCACCCCCCTTCCACCCCCACGCCCGTCCCCCATCCCCCACCCCACACCCATCTGTGCCAATCACATCCGAGAATAGACAGATGACCTCACAGGGCTAGGCTGCCTGGCTGTCTACTCAGCCCCCTCCTCGCTGCACCTCTGCACTGCCCTGCTTCCCTGAGATTCTCTGGGCGGAGAGGTCGTAGGAGGCAAGAGTGAGAGCAAAGCCAGGTCGAACACGCCAGCTGGGCTCAGTGGTGCAGGCCTGTAATCCCAGCTGCCTGGGAGGCTGAGGCAGGAGCATTGCAAACTGGAGCCCAGCCTGGAAAATTTAACAATTTAGCGAGACCTTGTCTCGTGGTATAAACAGGGCATGTAGATCAGCGTGAAGGCCATGGGTTCAATCGCAATTCTACAAAAACAGAGGCAGAACTGCCTTTCCAGAGTCACTCTATCTCCCTTCCTCTGCAGCCCCTTGCCCTCCTCCTCTCTTCTCTGGTCTCCCCCTCCTTCCTTTCTTTCTCTACCTTCCTCCCCTCCTTCTCTTTCTCCCCACCGCCCTTCTCCTTGTCACATCCCCACTCACCCTCTGGGCCCCTCCCTCCTACCGCTGCTCCCCAACTGTGGAATTCAGCCCCCCTACCTCTCTCTGCTGGCCCTGGCGCCCTTCCTCTGACACAGCTCGTATTTTAATTAAACTCCAGGTCTGTTTGACTAAACAGACCTCTTGCTTCGGGAAACCAAAGAAGGAGTAGCCTGGGCCGAGGAGGGGGTGATGGAAAGGTTCCATCTGGCCAGGGACCCTGCTTCTAGTGCCCAGGGGACACGGGGGAGGAGGGGCACTCCAACGACTCCCGGAAGTGACCCCGCCCCTCATGACGCCTCCTCCCCAGTGCAGTGGGCGCAGAAGATTTCTTCTCTTGCAAGATTTTTATGAGGCTTGAATGAATCAACATGGCTGTTCAAACCCAGGGTCATAAAATCAATTTAGCGGGTCACCACCACCAGTGAACGGATGTGCCTTTGCTTGTCCTGCTGCTTGGGAAAATGTCTCTTACCCTTGTCCAGAAGGTTTGAAAGCACTTAGGAAAACAAGCATGGGAGATGCTCAGGCTGTGGCTGCTGGGAGTTTCCTGGTGTAGCAAGAAAGGATTTCCTGCTTGTTTTTTGGCATTTTCAGAGGTTTTCACCCAGTTTCACACTTCAGGCATCAGTGGCTCAGAGGGAGAAGAGACCACAGGACAGGGACAGTCACCTAGGTTGGCCCCTCGGGCCCTGCCTGAGGACTGTTCCCCCTGCCACACAGAATTGTCACCTGGCTGCCAAGGACAGGCGGGGAGGGTTCAGGCAGGGCCGGGCCTCCTTGCTTGAGGCCCGGGCAGCACAAACCCCAGCCAGGGGACCCTGCCTCGCACCCGCTGCTGTTACGGAGGGAGACCAGAGGCTGTGTCTTTTCTGCTTATTGCTGGCTGCCTAGGGCCCAGAGGTTTAGAGACACGCCTTTGGGAGCCACGGAAATGGGGTGCAGGCATAGGGCATGAGAGGGTGTCTGCGGTCTGTGGGGCTGTGGCAGACTCCGGAAGACCAAGACCAGGAGTGAGCGCCCGGCTGAGAGGCAGAGGCCTGGGTCCCGGCCTTGGCTGTGCGGGGCAGGGCTGTGTGTGCAGCTGGGACAGCTCCTGACCCGCTCCAGTCGGTCCTCAGCGGCCACATCTGTGCAGTGGGTGTGGTGGCTCTGTGTATCTTTAGCATCTGCACCACTCAGAGAGCCTGAAGAGGCTCCGTGAGTCTGTTTCTGGTCCTCCACTCTCTCTTCGCCATGGCCTCTGGGAAGGCCTTGTGTATTCCCTCAGCAAACACGCACTGAGCACCGGCTGTGGACTAGGGTGCGGGAGGGGCCCATGGATCAGGACAGACAGCCCCGCCCCACCCCCAGCCTACGTCCATGTATGAGTGGCAGTTAACGTGTCAAGAAAGCAATGTCTGAGTGCTCTGACAACTCTGAAAGGTGTAAGCCTAAGAAAGGTGATTTCATCGGGAGGTGACACCATGAGGTGTCATCCTGGGGGTGACATTCGGGCTGAAAGAGGAGGATGGGAAGGAAACGGGCCTGCAAGGGCCTGGCAGAGAGAGTGGCAAGTGCGAAGGCCCTGTGGCCGACACCCACACACATGCGGGAGGAGCCCACGGAGCCAGTGTGGTGGCAACAGTGTGACCTGGAGCACAGGGGAGGGGGGGAAGAGGTTGCAGGACCAAGCTGGGCAGGTCCTTGAAGGCACGGTGAGGCCTCCAGCTCGCATTCTAGGTGCAGTGGGCACCGCCTTGGGGCTTTTGAGTAGGAAGCAGTAAGGGCCAGGTATATTTTTAAAAGATCCTTGAGTAGAGTGTGCTGTCGGGGTAGGAGGAGGGCACACTCGGACCCCAGAAGGACCACTTCAATAGTCCTTGGGGTCCTGGGCTAGGCAGTGGTGGGTGGGGAGAAGTGGTCAGATATTGAGTCCAGCTTGAAGGCGGGACCCTCAGGGTATAGTGATGGATGAGAGGAGTTAAGCAGGAATCTGGGGGTGCCATTTGCCAAGATGGGCAGAGCCCAGGCAGGAGCAGGTAGCAGGGGGTGTGGAAGTCTGTTTGGCCTTGGTAGCTCAGGGAAGCCCATGAAGTGCCTAAGTGTTATCCAAGCCTTCTCCCACCTTTACCAGAGCACCTGCCCCATGGCTTCAGGAGGCAGAGGCACCACGGCTGGGATTCATGCCCCTAGCTCACTGCTCTCCACCTGTAGATGCTAGATTCCCACCCCCATGCTCTGAGCCCTGTCATTTTCAGTCTTCTGGAAGGAAAAAGGAAAGTTATCGAGGTATGAAAGAATGAAATTCCAGCTGGGGGAAAAAGAGGGAAAGCACAAGTAGAAGGCACACCCATTCTCTTTCAAGAGAGGCCAAATTGCCTGATCCTTCAACTCACATCCCATTGGCCAGAGATGGTCACATGGCTATTGCTAGCTGCAAGGGAGGCTGGGAAACTTCCTTCCCTGTGGGCAGCCGTGTTGCCACTAAGCACCAGTGAATCAAAAATGATCAGAAGAGGAGCAAATAGATAACAGGGGCCATTCTTCCTCCCACTACTATCCCAGCCTAGCATTTTTTCCCTGATAGCATTCATCACAATCTGATAGTATCTCATTTATTTGTTTGTAGCCTGTGTCCTGCACTAGAAAGAGAGCTTGAGGGAAGAAATTGTGGTTGGTGTGTTCATGCTGTATCCCCAGCAGAACACATGAATGAAAATTTTCAAATGTATGCATACATACGTACATGATAGCACTCGGAGCATATGTCCCTTCCACACCAAATATTTTCAGGATTTTTTGGTCAACATCTCAGCCTACTTTTAAGATGACAAGCATGTGTCTGGCATAGAGGCTGCAGTGAGAAAGTGGAAAATACCTATTCTAGGAAAAAGCAACTTGGCTGAATGTCATTTAGGGAAGGTCATGCCCCTAATGTTATAAATGTGTTGTAAAAATCCCAAACATGAATGAGATCAAGAAGATCTCTGGGGTTGTGGGAGGATGGAGTCCTCAGAGAGATGGTGATCAGGTCTGATTACTCAGGCATGCTCCCCTGGAATAGGTAGCGTAGCTGCAGCCCAGGTACCTGGAAGACCCCAGAGGTCCCCTCATCTCCCATATGATCAACCTGCCTTTCCCCCATGGACTCCTATAGAGGCAAAAGAATTCAAGTTTTAGGAGATAAAGGCACTAGTTCTTGAAATATGGGAACCATCGGCCCTTTGTTCCTGGGAGTTCTGAATTTCCAGATTCAGCCAACCATGGGTCAGAAACACTTTCTAAAAAAATTGTTTCTGTACTGCACATGTATAGAATTTCTTGTCATTATTCACTAATCAATGCAGCACACAACTATTACATAGCATTTACATCATGCCAGGACTTACATGTCACCTAGAGATGATTTAAAGCATATACAAACAAGGCTGTGTGTGGGTTCTATGCAAATGCTACCTCATTTTATTTAAGGGACTTAAGTATCCATGCATTTTTGTATCTGCGGGGGCCCTTGAAACAAGGCCTTATGGATACTGGGGGATAACTGTGTACATCTGAGGGCCGTTTCACTTCTGCCTCAGTACGGGCTCTGAGCCCAGCACTGACTAAGTTCCGGTCTCGCGTCTGCCTCTTGCAGCAGAGAACACGTGGTCCGCAAAGCCTGGGTATTTACTGTCACTGCGATGGAACGAGGATTTAGTCTTTCCGAGGCTCCATCCCCTCCCCCAAAGTGCCCAGTAACAGACCCAGTTCTTCAGGACCCCAGGAGTTCTCCAGGCAAAGCTCCTAAAGCAGACCTCAGGCCAAATCTAGCCCCTGCCTGTGTTGGTATGGCCCACCAGCTCAGAGTGGTTTTTGTATCTGCAAGTGGTTGAGAACATGAAACAGAAATATTATTTCATGACACGCAAAAAGGGTATGAAATTTGAATTTCAGGCTCCGTGAAGGTTTTTTGAACAAAAAACAGCAGAAAAAAAAGCCTGTTCAATTCTGTTTGTCTGTGGCAGACTTTGTGCTTCTCTGTGACAGAAACTATATGGCCCACGACGTCTAAAATAGTGACCGGCTTTTTACAAAAGTCATTGGCTAACCCCTGGTCCAGTGGACATCACCTGTGTGTAAGAGGCCTTGGCTTGTGGCTGTTCTCTTCCTGCAGCCCTGGGGAGGCAGTGGTGGGTGGGGCCGGGCTGCATTCACTAAGCACTGATTCGGGGCTCCTATACCCCAGGCTAGAAGCATTCTATTTGTCACCTCTATCGCAACACCCTGAGGAAGGTGTGACTCTCCCCATTTCATAGGTGAGGAAACTGAGGCTCTGAAAGGTATTGAGACTTGCCCAAGGTATCATAGCTAGGGAAGAGCTGATTTTTGGACCCTGGACCTTCTGGGTCCTGAGCCACTGACAGTTCCGCTCCTTTCTCGTGCAGAGGGAGAGGTGAGTCTCTCAAAGCCTGGGCACAGAGGCGGCCTGGAAGAAGTGTTGCAGATGTGGATTCCCACATCTGACTGTGGGCCTCCTGAGTTGTTCTTTCTGGGGAAGGCCCTGGAACGGATGCTGCCAGGAAACTGGCCCATTGGATTTGGGGGTGGGGGACACCCTGGGCTATGGTGTCAGGGACAGGTTGGCTCCCTAGCAAAAGCTTCTTAATTTAATGTGACCCCATTTGTTGATTTGAGGTACTATTTCTTGCACAATCAGAAAGTCTTTGCCTACATCTGTGACTTCAGGAGTTCTACCTAGTGTACCTTCCAGCTGGTAATTTCTGTTGTAATACTTAGCACTTGGACTTCTTTTGATTTGAGTTTAGGACATGTTGAGAGATATGGGTCCAGATTCAGTCTTCTGCATGTGGACGGCCAGTATTCCCAACATCACTGATCCTTCGTCCAGTGTCTGTTTTTCATCTCTTTGTCAGAGATCGTATAGCTGACCGTGCTTGGGTTTTTTTCTGCGTCCTACATTCTGTTCCACTGATCCACCTGTCTGCTTTGGTGCTAATTCTATGTTTTTTTTATTTTTTAGGAAAGGGTCTACAAGGTGTTCAGGGTCTCACTACTAGATCGGACTCCTAGTGATCCTCCTGTTTACAGCCTCCCACGTGCTGGGATTACAGGCGCGCACCACTGTGCCCAGTCTCAATTGCCATCTCAGTACACGGGGGGCGGGGCGCAGGGCCAGCATGGCAGGCCTGGGGATCAAACGCCCGGCCCCTGCACCTATTTACAGGCGCTTTAATCCACTGAGCTATTTGACCAGCCCTTCTTTGTTTTTTGTGTCACTATAGTTTTGTAATATGACTTCAAATCAAGTTTAACATGCCTCCCAATTATTTTTGCTCTTCTGGGTCTCTTCTGGATCCATATGAATTTTAGGATAGGTTTCTCTTTTTCTATGAGGAACATTATTGTTGTTTTACTTGGGATTGCATTAAATCTGGATATCAGTTTTGGAAAAATGACTGGCCTTTTTTCTGACCCTCCAAGCACCTGGTTCCTACCACAGAACCTTTGCTCTTGCTGTTTCCTCTGCCCCATTCTTTTCATCCTCAGACACTGGCTGGGCAGATGTCTTCTGAGGGGCCTTCTCTGGCCAGTTTCCTCGCTGTCAAAGCACTCTGTGCCCCGTGCACTATAACATCCTCTCTGCCAATTTGATTAGTAGTTTGGCTGCTCCTCTCTCCTGGGGACAATGACTTCCCGTCTTATGTGTTGTTCTGCCCCCAGAGTCAGTGCTTGGCAAACAGAAAACACGCCAGCCATGGCTGCTGAGTGGGCATCAACAGTGGAAGGGGCCCAGCCAGAGGGGAAGGATCTGAACAGCTGCCCAGCAGGGCCTGCTTCTATAGACCAGAAGCTAGGGGCTACCCCAGGACCCCTCACTGAACTGGCCTGAGCCAGCCTTCCCCTTACTTGTTCTCTTCATGTCTCACAGCTCAGATTCAGGAGGCCTCATTGCTCCCATTTCACAGACAGAAAGGCCAATTTGTCCTAGGTGTGGTAAGGGGAAATCCGCATACTTGAACTCAATTCTGACTTCAGAGCCTGCGGTCCCCCCATACATGCCACTCCTCTATCCCACCCAACATGACGGGGTCAGGAAGCACGCTGGGATCTTCAAGCCTCGCCCGTTCTCCAAGGCAGAGGCCCTCAGAGACGGCTTGGTTCTACTCCCACAGAACTGTAGGGTTTGTGTCTAACCAGAAGGACACTGACGGGTGAGAAGGAGGGCTGGTCTCAGTGACAACTCCACAGAGAATGGGCAAGGGTGGGGGATCTGAGTTCAAATCCCAGCCCTAGCACTTCCTCTGCTGTGTGACTTCAGTCAAGCTAGTAATACTCTCTGAGCCTCTGTCTCCTCGTGTGAAAGTCAGAAGTCTCAACAGATAGGCACAGATATCTGGAGGCCAGGAGGTTTGTACCATGGAGGTCAGAGTGTGAACTGGGAGGAGGCCCTGCTGGGCGGCTCTGAACCACCAAGAAGCCAAGGCCTGGGGTGAAGGAAGCACAGTGACAGGAAAGACAACAATCACAGACATCAGGGGCCAGGTCCTGAGTTGTGTCCTGGGAGCTGGTGTGCCCAAGATGCCATCAGCCATGGTCCCAACACCCGAGCTCCCAGCCTAGTCCTGGAGGCGGGGTTGGAGTGAGCCCTACCAGTAACTGAAGTCAATGGCCACCAAATCAAGGGTAGGTGGACCTGTGCCTGGCCCACAGAGAGAAGAGCTGGCGGAGCTCCAGAGCAAGCGTAGGAGCCAATGCCCCTCAGAGTGCTGCAAGTGGCCAGCAGGCTCCAGGGTCCACCACACAGCCAGGCTCCCAGCCCAGACACACTCTCCACTCCTACCCCGTCCCTGTTTGTATGTACAACAAAGACTTCGTCAGTTCCTCCTGTCACTACCCTAACATGAAATCACGTTTACTATCCTCCTGACTTCCAAAAAATGAGTATCATTCCCTAACTTTTTTTAATCTTTATTTATTTCTTCAGTACAGGGTCTCGATGTACAGGTCAGACTCATAGTGATCCTCCTGTCTCAGCCTCTCCAGGGCTGGGCTTACAGGCGTGCGCCAACACACCCAGTTTCTGGACCTGCACTGTGTGCCTGGGCCTAGAATGGCATGTGGCACCAGGGATTGAACCCGGGTCCTTGCGCTTGCCATTCAGGCACTCAGACCACCAAGCTATCTCCCTGGCCCTTTTCCTCTACCTTTAGTGGAGCAGAGGATTACAAGGAAATATAGGTGAAATTTATATATATTTCCATGTGCCAATTCCTGGTCACGACAATGACACCAAAAAAACGCCGTCACGTTGTCAGGTGCATACACTATACATAGAAACAGTGCCACATAGAATGTGACAGCAACAAAAACAGAGGTACAGGTGTGTCGGCAATGCCAGAACTGCGAGTGGCACTGCCATCTGCTCAGGGATTTTTCCAGTGTGCTGAGTGACTCTCAGGCAAGTTCTGAACAAAAGAAAGTACGGTTCTGCTCAGGACTTTCCTACTGGTTGCTTCTCTGGAAAATTCTGGGCAGACTAAAAACTTGGCAAAAGATATTTGGTATGAAGCTGGTATGGTCGGTCGCACATTTATGTAATCTCAGAGGCTAAACAAGGCAGATCACAAATTTGAGGCTGGCCTAGGCAGCTTAGCGACTTAGCAAGAACTTGTCTCAAAATAAAAAAGTAAAAAGGGCTGGGGTATATTTTGTTGCAGAAGGCGTGGGTATGTATTTCCTATGAAGGCTGTGTAATTGCTCACGCCTCTAATCCCAGGACTTGGGAGGCTGAGGCAGGAGGATGGAGAATTCAAGGCCAGCCTGCGCTACTTAGTTGAGTTCGAAGCTATTCTGGACTACATAGCAACACCATGTTTAAAAAAAAAAAATAAATAAATAAATAAATAAAAAAAACAGTCGGTGTGCTTGTATGCCCAATGCAACTAGAATCTAGGGTGGGCAGATATAAGCAGATGTCCACCTTCCTGAATGTCTAGTTGGGTAAGCCAATCCTGAGCAGGATGGGTCTCCTAGGACCAGGGCTGTCTCATGCTTCACAGGTTACCTGCAACCCAGCCTTGCCCCCTCCCCATTGCCTCACCTTTTCCATCTCTGTGACAGCCTCAGAAGTTTCCAGAAAAGCCCCTGTGGGCAGCCCTAGCCCACTGGAATCCCTGGATCCAGCCCCAGCAGCCGCCAACCCTGCACAGATGAGCCAGCCGCTCACTGCAGCAGTCAGCTTTACCCGACCTCAGGGTTTGTTTATTTACATGGCCGCTTGGCAGGGTCCTTCCGCACCAAGAGTCCTGTGTCTCCTTTTCCACTTTGTGCGCATTGTTGACAATTAGCCTTTGATGTCAATGAGACCCTGGAAGCATCACTTTCCCAGGAAGCCTGCAGGCCCTGGCAGATCTGCTGGGGACTCTGGGAATGCTAGCTGGCGGGCAGGGACTGGTGGATCCCGGTGACAGCTGGGAAGAGGCCACCAGTGAGGTCTGGAGCCCCTGCTCTTTGTGTCTGAGACCCCAAGTCCTATGGAAGCATAGGACATACCCCATTACAGAGTAAAATGTCTTTACCTTCGCCTTCATCCTTCCCTTTCGCGCTGGCCACCCCTGCGTCCACCCCCGGAGGCTGTAAAGAGGAGGCTGCGTCAGAAAGGAAGCACAGGACTTCTGTGTGTGTAAGCCTCCAGGTTCCAGGTTCTCACAGCTTAGAGGCAGAGGCTTTTCCAAGTAAATGGCAACCATTTCTCTTGCATGGTTTTGCTGGAAAGCAAACCCACAAGGCCGTGGCTCTGCTCTACGTGATTTTTAACCTTCCCCTCCACCTGCCAAGGAGGAGGGAGTCTCACCCCCAGTGCCGCAGAGGAAACCAAGGCTGCGGGAGGAGGGCTGATTCCCAAAGCTACACCGAGGTTGGGGCTGGGGTTTGGCCCAGAGTCCACCCTGTTACGGTCATCCTGCCACAAAGTCATTGTCCTTCTCTCTGGGTAGAAATAGCTGTTTTGCCTATTTTCAGTGAATAGGTTTCCAGAGTGTGTGATCAAGCCAGTGGATTTGAAACCACAGCGCTTATTACAGAGCTTGGGATCGTGGAGCTTGGTATTAGCCCGCCACCCACCCGCCCGCCTGCCGCTAATAAGAGGCTGTCTGTCTTCCGCTTTACAAATCAGGGCTCTATGGGGCCTGTAATTTAACCAGTCGCATTCAAGCGTTAGTGAGCCGGGGGCGGTAGACTGGACACCCCACATTTTATGGAGGCTGGCAAGATAGGGACAGGGTACCATTAGTGTGGTCCTGGGTTCAAACCTGACCATTGCTTAGGGCTGGCACAGTGAGAGGAAGCAAGCAAGGCACTTGTCGGACTCATTGGACACAGAGATCCAAGCTCGGTATTGATTTCCTCTGCCCTCAGACTCCAGTATTGTATAGCATGTTTTTCCTTGCTTACCTTAAAATGTATTTTGTTCATCATGGATATACTGATATCACTTATTTATTTATTGTATTTTTTTTTAGGGAAGGGTCTACAGGGTGTTCAGGGTCTCACTAGTAGATCGGACTTGTAGTGATCTGCCTGTTTACAACCTCCCAAGACCTGGGATTACCGGCACATGCCACCACGCCCAGTCTCGATCATCTCATCATGCCACAGGGGCGGGACTGCTGGACAGGCCCGGGGATCCAACCGCTGGCCCCTGCGCCTGCTTGCAGGTGCTTTAATCCGCTGAGCTATTTGGCCGGCCCTATATTTATTTACTCACTTAGGTTTTTTGAGACAGGGTCTTACTATGTAGTTCAGGCTAGTCCTGAGCTCACTATGTAGCCCAGGCTGGCCTTAAACTTGTGGTGATCCTTCTACCTCAGCCTCCAAGTGCTGGGATTACAGAGATACACCCCTCTCCTGGCTCTATTGATTATAGAGATATGTCTGTCTATATGTAGTGGTGCTGGGGGTCAAAGCCAGAGTCTCACACATGCTAGGTGAGTGCTGTACTTCTGAGACACAGTAGGAGAAATCCTTACCCCATCATGGATTTTCTTTCTTTCTTTTTTTTGCATTACATTTCAGTTTTTTAGAAAACTGCTTCTGAGTGCGGTGGCATATTTCTGTAATCCCAACACTCAACACAACATGAGGCAGGCACATGGTTGTGTGTTTAAGGCCATCCTGGGCTACATAATGAATTCAAGGGCAGCCTGAACTGCATAGTGAGACCCTATCTCAACAAAACAAACACACACTATTGCATTAAAATAGTATACACAGTTCCTGACTTAGGATGACTAGACTGTTTCTTTTCTTAAAGTTTTAATTATTTATTTATTTGTTACAGGGTCTTGCTACACAGTTCAGACTCTGTAGTGATCCTCCTGTCTCAGCCTCCCCAGCACTGGGATTACAGGTGTGCACCACCACACCC
>NDGN011479442.1:0-11716 GCA_002564285.1 Tympanoctomys barrerae
AAGAAATTACTTCAGCAATGCTTCTATCTTTATACTTAAGTGATTTTAATGTTTTATTTATTTTTATTTATTTTTTCATTTTTAATGTTTTAATCAGTTTGGTTGATAGTAATTTAATGTGTAAATGATCAGGTGTGTATCATAGACCACTTGTGCTGGGGGCACCATGTTTTTAATGTATTGGTCTATCACTCACATCCTGTACATTTAAGCCTTGTGTATAATTTTAGGAACACAGCTGGTAACTACTTGTGCCACTTCACCTTTTCTATCAAATGGGCCTCCATAAGAGAAGAGGTCTGAAAAGCAAGTGAGTTCATGTATCTTAGAGGAGTAGGAAGGGTCTGACAATACTAAGTGCCCACAAGGGTCAGCTGTTCTTTCCGTTTAGTTCTCTGTCAGGCATCCTCGTGCCTTTATTGTGTGACACATTTCCATTGTGTTCTTGGCAAGCATAGACTTCTTCCTTACTGCATCCTTTCAAGTCTTGTTGTACATGGTGGCTAAACCTTCCTTGATGAAGGCGTGTGGTTTAACATGCTTGGAAATCCCAAGGACTTCTCTTTATACTGGGAGACCCCAAAAGCCCAGATGTGAGTGATGGTGATGGACCACTTCCGGGAGGCTCCGTGGAAGTTGTTGGAAGAGCACAGCTTGGTCATGAGCAGCTCCCAGCCTCTCCCCTCCAGCAGCCTGGGAAGCAACCAGGCTTTACAGTGCACACAGCTCCAGACTCCGGAACTTAGAGAATCATGGGCACACCCTGGGCTTCTGGGGAAGGCCCAGAGTCAGGAAGTGCAGCAGGAACACCGGGGACCACGTGAGTGAGTCACGCCCAGCCCTGCTGAGCCCTGCTGGATTCTGGAGGGCTGAATGTTTTCCTCTGGCTGCCTGGCTATGAAAGGAAAGAAAGCAAAGCAAGCATCTCAGTAGATGTGGGAGGTTTTGTGGTTTGATCCAAAATTAGAACCAAAAGGGAGAACTAATGTCACATCCAGTGACTTCAGATTGAGATATTTTTTTTTTCCTGATGTAAAAAATCCTCATTTGTCAGCAGCCTTGTGAGCAGAGGTTTCTCGCTGCTCTGGAGCTGGGATAGCTGTAGAGCCACTGAGTCTCAGCAGGTGGGTGGGTTGCAAGGGCTTTGGCAGAAGCTCTTACGCAGCCCTAAAGAAAGAGCCAATTGAACAAGGAGAAGGCAAAATATGAGTACATTTGAGATAATGAGGAAAAAATGTTGCTCTAGGAATGTGTCTTAGTTTGTATTTCTGTAAAACAGATCGCTTCCAGGGGCTTCGGCAGCACCACTTATTTATGAGTCTATGGGCTGACACATTAGGTTGAGCTGCACTGGGCAGTTCATCTTCCCTAAGTAGGCTTCCTACTGCAGCTGCAGGCAGCACGGGGGCTGTGCCCCTGGAGGCTGGCTGGCTATTCCTGGACAATAGAGACGGTCAGATCACTTAGCTCAGAACTGCACAGTGGTCCGCATAGTTTCTGCCATGCTTTACTGGCTAAAGCAAGCCACAGGGCCAAGCTGGATTCAGAAAGAAAATGTATTACACTTCCTGAGGACAGGTGCAGCCAAGTCATATTGCAAGGGGGTGTGGGTGTGGGGACAGTGGAGGGCTGACATAACAACTGTTAGGGGAGCACAGTGCACAAGGAACCACACACGCAGTGCACGTTGCTGGGGACTTTGAAATTCTGCTTAGTTTCCTGGCTATTAGGAACAGACACAGGCCAGCGTGTGGGGAATGATAAAGCAGACAAAGTTCAGGTCTTGATCCACCTCTGACCTTATTTGGAGGAATTAGTACATTGCCTTTACTTTACCCATCTATAGAACAGGATCATGATTCTTACATCATAGGGTTCTAGAGAGGACTGAAAATGTAGTGAGTCTGGAATAGTGACTGGTGCTGAAAAAAAAATAGGTACAATGATAATGAATCATATTTAATGTCACTTAGATGATGAAAGAGAATAAATAATATGAGTAATGAGAATGTCCCTCCAGCTAAGGGGCCTGGAATTTTCTATGCTGATATTCCAGGATTATGCGAGGATAGCTCCCTTCTCCATGATGGGATTACCAATTCAGCCATCAGCATTGCCCGCCTCACACTACTGTGGCCTCAGATGTCTCCCAGGTCTCTGTCTGGTCTGGGTAATGGTCAGCCCTGGGCAGTGCCCTGGTCCTGTACATGATGCCAGGGCAGGGAGAAAAGATCTTCTTGAGGAGGTGAGGCAGCCTCACCCCCAGCTCAGGCAAACCTGGCTGTTTCTGTTCTTCGCCTTCCACATATTAGTGTTTTTGAGAAAGAAAAGATCTAGGTGGAGACCAGAGAAGAAAGGGGAGTTCTGGTCCAGCAATGTCAAAACTACTCTGTATGTATTTTCCAACATGACAGCCACTGGCCACATTTGCCTGGGATAACATCAGCGCTATAGAGGAACTAAATCTTTCATGGAAATCATTTATGTAGCCATATGGGAATGGTGGTCACCATATTCATAGTGGGTAATTTTTTGAGGTTGAGCCTGTGATAAAGAGAGGCACTGGGTCATTACCCTTTGGTGGCCTGATGACACCGTCTCAGGGTGGTGTGGCAATCCGATGAGGGTCTGACCCAGGAGTGCGTGGGTCAGCTGAGCAGCAGGGCCTTGGAAGAGTCTTCAGGGTTGGTGCCTACATTTTTCTCCCTATTTCTAAGCCATCTGAGAAGAGAGGAAAGCACGTGGCTCTGGGGCACCCGGAATCCAGAGGAGCCGCAGCTGCTTGGTCCCCTTTGCCCTGTTCTGAGTGCTGAAGCCACTTACAGCTGCTAGAAAAGCCCACAGATCTGCACACTGCCTCATTGTGCCACGTGGCCAGAAAAACAGACCTCAGCTGTCCTGCCAAGACCAAAGCCAGAACAACAAGAAAGGGAGAAAGCATCAGTTTAGAGGACAAGAAGATAGTGCCAGCATCTGAGTGTGCCTGTACACACACACACACACGCACGCACACACACGCGGATGCCCACACATATGGACACAAGCTTCGCTTTTGGAGAATTGAGATGAGACACCCTAGTTTGGAAAAGCTGAAGATTTTAATTGGGTTCAAAAAGACGACAAACCAAATCTGTCTCAGGGTTTGCTTTCGAAACTCATACAGGAATTTATTTGCGAACTTCCCCAAGTAGCCACAGAGGGCTGCCAGTGTAAGTGACAGTGACTTTTGCCTAGAGATTTTCTCCCCATTTGCCTTTCAACTCCAGCAGCAATAAATAGCACAAACCAATCACACCCTTTGTGTGCAAGCTAAATGAAAAGGCCTCCCCCATGCACCTCACCAATCTCTCAGTCCCCAGATATTTCTTAAACTTGGGATTCTATTGCAGGAAAATGTTCTAGTGTCTTTTAAGAGACAGACTCTTTATGGATGCCTTAATTGACTCTGGTCCATACCAGAGCCTCCTGCATGGGCTTTCTGCAGTGGCTTGGGTGAGATTAGTTTTCTGTTATCAATATAATTTATAAGGCTCACATAACCATGTAACGACTTGGCAATTACATGGAAAATATCGTATAAATACATAGTAATTACAAGTTCATGCAGATTATTTGGTATATACACTTGAAGTTACCAAGTAGTTCAAAGATTAATTATCCTGTAACTGACAGTATTTAAATCATTTTTTCCCCTCATATACGAATACGTTGAGGTTGACTTCAAGGCTGGCTAGGAAGGGGATCCGATGAGTATGATCTGAAAAGAAAAAATGAAATTTGACAGGCATGGATTATTTAAAGCATGCATATGAGAGCTGAGCAGCCACTATACTTTGATGCAAATCATAGGGGAAAGAGCAGGGGGATGGTGTGCAGAGAAAGGTGCTGAACAAAGTAAGGATTTCCTGCTGGCGACTTGAAATTTAAACAAATAATCATTTAAATGGCGGCCCGGCATTACGTTCCGAGTTGTGTACATTAATGTCAACATCTGGTACCAACATTTTGACAATTCTATTAAAATGCTCCAGCATTCCCGATCTAACACCTGTTAGCTCTAATTTTCTTTCCTGAGAAGCATACCAGTAGACAGAGTAGATTCCAAATCATTTATCACTTTTAAAGTGCTTCCATATGTGTGTTGGACCCAGCCTGGCCCTAGGCAAACGTTTTCTGAATGCATTAAAATTCAGGACTATTTTTTTTTTAAGTGTAGACACCAATGTTTCATTGAATTCATGTCTGGTAATTATTAGCTTAAATTATGGCTCACACATGACTTGACAAAGTGGACCGTGAATTAAAACATGCGACGCACACACATACCCCCCCCAAACTCTTCAATAGATACACCCAAGTCAGACACTGCATGTTACTGAGATGTCAGTCAGTAATCATTAGGCAAACACTCTTCATGCAGGGAGCTGCTAAGAGGCCCTGGCTTCCCAAGAGACCATCTAAAAATGTCAAAAATGTTACAGTACAAATGAATGACACCAACAGGAGAACATGTGCTAGAGATGCAAGAAATTAGTTAATGTATTACAAGTTTCAACCTCGAGCAAAATAAGCGACAAAATTTCCTCTTGACAAGAGCCTACCCAGATAAGAGCCAGGGATTCCCAGACAATGCAGTCTGCCTGAACTGGAGCCTTCTGGGAGGGAGAGATGATCCAGGGAGATTTGGGGAGCCCTGGATGTGCACCCCAGCCTCGGTTCTCCCTGGCCTGGAAGTGACTGGCATGTCTCTGTGCTCTGGCAGTGGGGCAGTAAAGTCTAAACTGCAGGAAGTCATTCTGCACCCCTAGCAGCTCCTCCCAGGGCTTTCAGAATAAGGTTTCTGAGGCACAGTGAAATCTCACTGCTCTTTACAAAGAAAAGGAGGCACTTGCAATGGGTGGTGAGAGTGGGGAGATTATATGGAAAAATTCTTGCTCGGTGCTTTCCAGAGATTTAAAAAATCTATTATATATTTCATACTTTTTCAATCTCTCTCTCTCTCTCTCTCTCTCTCTCTCTCCACACACACACACACACACACACACACATACACATACACACTCATGCATGAACTCACATGCACATGGGAAACATATCTTATGCAAGAAGATGAGGATAATTTTAAGCAAGAATATACAGGCTCTGCCTGGGATAAGGAGTTGAGTGAGTCCCTTCGAAGTACAAGGGAACACTGAGAACATAGGAAAGAAGGGATGACAACCTGAGTTCACCAACACTAAACTAAAAAAAAAATGTAGACAGTTAAAAATGTCTGCCCCTGTACACACACACACACACACACACACACACACACCTACACGTTCACACTTCCTCTGTTTACTAAATAACATTTCAGCACAGTTTTCATCTTATAAGGAAAGTGTTTGAAACTTGGAATAAGTGCACTTAATTAAAGGAAGGCTGTGAAAATGTGCACTAATCTGATATGACTAATAGCAAAGTGCATGAAATTGCTAATTAGAATTTCATTAAAGGTGCTGCTTTATCAGACTGTGAAAATCACAACCTTTAAAATTCTTTCAGGAGAGCTTAATTCCTTTTCAAACAGAAATTTTCTTTAAAAGACATTTGATTTTTTTCTGAAGGAATTTATGGCTTCGGCTGGAACTGAAAATGTTGCCGATATTCCAGAAGGTGATATCAGAGTAGAAATGGAGACCAGAGACTTTGCTCCTTTTGCCGGATGAGTTCTCTCCTCCCCCACCTCTAGGGATTATTGTTTAAAAACCTGGGCATGATAAATGCAGTTGAGCCCTTGGTTTGTTCCATATTAATTTGTTTTCTATTGAAACTAAGCATTTAGCCTCTTGCAGAGGAGCAAAGGAGAAGTTACTTGAAAAAATTTAAAATCGTTAAAAAAACAAATTAACTCCTCTAAATTTTACTAACATTTTTAAAAACTAAAGAACACACAACAAAGCATTTTTTTTCTTGAAGAAAAAGGCTGTCATTTTAAAAATACAGCTAACAGCCTTTACTCTTTCTTCAACAAATACATCTCTCTGAGTAATGTTTCAGTTATGAAAGTGAACTCTTTTAAATTGGGCGATTCCAAAGTCAACGTCAGTAAATGTAGTTGGATTTCTTCCTGCCTTGCTGTCCTGGCTTCCCTGTTTTCTGATTTTACATTTTAATTATTGCCTGCACCAAATCTGAACTTCAGCTCAGTTTTTGGGCAATTTTTAGAATTCTACCATTTTATTCATTGATCTTTTCTATTTTCAGCACCCACCGCCCCCAGCCACTTCTCTTTATTTTCACATACAAAAATTATTGGTACTCTCTCTGCAGGCAACTTCCGATTTTATCAACTCTACTTTCATACTGTTTACTGTTTTTCTTCTTTAAGGATTCTAACAGTTAGGAGCTGGGTGTTCTTTATTACTAAGGTTGGATTGAACAGTTACACTTTGTTCCTAAAAAGCCCTTAAATTAATAGAAACTACAGCCTACTCTGAGCATCAGCTTCTTTTTACAGGAGCCCTTAGAAAACTACCTGGGATTTGCTAAACTCACCAGTTAATAGTGATGCAAGTTTTTAGTGCCGAATATTCTAAATACACCTTAAAAACCTTAATTTAAAAGCTAACCAGTCGTGTTTACATCTTGGTAACATCTCTTAAGAGGGCAAAGAATGAAAACAGAAGTAACTTTATGAGAGAAATAGCGTGATTTCTGTAGACATTTAAACAAATATCAAGCCGGTTAGTTACAGCTTAATTTTTGACTCTAGCAAGAGGGGTTTTCTTGGCATTTGAAAAGTTTACCAGCCCAGCTAGCTAGCAAAAAAAGCTGCCTTTTTCCTTTCCAATGTTTGGAGAAGGGCTCATGTATACAACGAAAGTAACAATTTTAAAAAATCAGTCTAGACTCAAATGAATGAAAATTATGCTAGTTAGCTGAAATGTCTGACATGGAGGTGTGTTGTCACACTCTCCTACTCGTGGGCCACCGTAGTCAAATAAAGCTGCTAATTCGACTGTTTTAAATTTCAAATTGAGAAATATTGTTCTAATATGGCAACAATGGGGCTGTTGTCCTTTTGAACGCTCCGCCTTGGCAGACTCCTTGTGGCTCGTTTTATGCAAAACAAATGGCAGGTAATCGTGATTTAATTTTTCTCAAGTAAATTACAGTGAGAGCGTGACGCAAAGCCGCGGAGGACCCTCCTTTCTCTGTCACTGGTTGAATTAACGGTGGCAGGAGCAAAAACAGCAATTGTGCGCAACCGCCGTCCTCGTCCCCGGGTCGCCCCGACCACCGAGGGGGACCTGCCCATCTGGCTGCAGCGCGCAGGCTGGGAAGCCGCGGTCGGGGTCTGGGACGAGGCGCTGCGGGCGCGCGTCGCCGAGGTCGCGGCCCATTCAGCTCGGTGAGCCCGGGCCAGAGCGCACATGCGTGGGGAAGCCGGCACCGGGGACGTGCGACGCGAGAAATGAGAACTGATAGAGCGAAGGGTTCCCGGGTGGCTGGCGATCCCCGACACTTTGATAAGAAATAGGTGACTCGGGCCGCGTTCGCTCCGGCACTGCGCCCTGGAGGCTCCGGGACTGGCAAGGCGCGCGGCTTGGGTGGCCGCTCGCTCGCTGGAGTGCCTGGGCGCTTGGGGTCGCGAGTCCCAGCCGCCACGCGCATCTGTCGCCGCGAAGCACTAGCAGGAAGAGGACCCAAGTGGTGACGGTGGAGGCGGGGCTTGAGGGTTGAATGCAGCGCTTGCCCAGGGACTGGGCCCGGCTCCCCGCACACACCCTGGTGGCCCGGAAGGAATTTGGGGCTGGTTCTGTCCCTGGAGCTCCGAAGAGGCCCAGTACCCATCAACCGACCACGGAGGCCCAGTGCCAGCCCTGCAACAGAGCAAAGTCCTGGCTCCTTCCAAGGGCTCGTGCTGCTGACTGCTGGCACTGCCTGGACATCGGCTCCAGGAAGCTGTGGACTGGGATGCCAGCTTAGGACTGCGCCATCCTAGGGTGTGACCTCCAGAGGGTTTCTTAGCCTCCTGTTCTCGGTTTCCATGACTGTAGATGGAGTTCTTAACGGAGCTCCACTTTCAAGGGCCTTGATGTGCTTCGGTGTTCAGAACCCTGCTTGCCACAGTGTGAAGGGCGCGGCAAGTGCTGGGGCTCGCTCCACGGCGGCTGGCCGTATCTGTAGTTCCCTTTTTGGCAGGGCCTCTCTAAACATATCCCCACCCCAAGGCCTTTGCTCTTGCAGGGTGATTTTCCTTTGTCATTGCCCTGACTTCTGTTCAGGCCTTCGTGTGGGGGCCCCGCCTGAGGGGTCTTCATTGCTACAGATCTTACCTCTGTTGGCTTAATCTCATCTCATATCTTCTCCCCTAAACGTACATTTCCTAAGAATGGGGACCTCCTTTTCTCGTTCCCTGAGGGTTTTCGGCACTCTGGTCACTGCTTGACGTGTAGTAGGTGCTCAATAAATCCTGCCGGATGGATGAAGGGATCACTTCCTTTACAAGGTCCAAGTCAGAATGGTTCAACTGCACCATCTCTAAATCCTGAGGTCTACTCAAGGCTATAAGTAAAATCATTGATATAGAAATTATATCTTCAAAAACTAAAGAACATTCTAAAGACATCCAAGTTCTCAAGAAGGGTGATGGGCAATGGGGGATTTTTCTTAACATCCTCCTTGTTCTCTCCTGCCTGGTTCTGACAGGGGCTGGAACCACTTTCTGCAAACTTCTTTCATGCTCCCTGAGCTGGAGGACAAGTCCAACAGTTGGCTGATTTCCTCCCTGGAGGAAAATCCTGGAGAATGCCTTCCCCAGATTCCCACTCCAGCCTTGTTTTCTCCCCATTCGAGATCAATGCTGGCTATAGTCCAGCTTGGTGGCAGGAACCTGGAAGAGCCCAGGAGCTTCCCCCAGAGCAATAGTCTCTATTTCCCTACTAAGCTTCTTCTGCCTTTCGGTGCCCATCCCCCTCCACCCACCAACTCCATCTTGAGCCACTGGCCTGTGTCCTCCACTTCCTTGGCCAAAGCTGCTCTGTTCCTTTGATCTCCCTTCTTTGGCATTAGTCACAGATTCACACCTGCTCTTCCTTCTCCCTAGAGCCAGCTGCTTTAGCCTGGCCCCTGCTGGGCCCGCCAGACTGTCTTCCCAGGAGTCTGTAGGGCTGAGAAGCTGGGTAGGGCTCCCCGGCAGCTCTGCTCACAGTGTGGAGAAGCGCCAACTGGCTGGAGCCTTCGCATCACTGCAGTGCCTCGGCTGCAGCCAGGGGTGGAGTATTTCTGGAAGGCCTGGCCTGGCTCCCATCTCATGCTATTTATTTTCTCAGTGAGATCATTGTAAACAATGAGTATCTGGGGCACAGTGACCATCCCAGGTGGTGGCTCTCTGGTTATCCAGAGATCAAGTATAAATGTTCAACTCACTTGTGTATCCAAAAACAGTTGCTTAGCACCACTAAGTGCGGTGGTGGGTGCTGGGGACAAATATATAATAACAGCTGACACTTGCTTCCTACCTCCCTTGTGCTCGGAGGTGCTCACAGTGCTCTGTGAGTCCTACATTGCTTAAACTGTCAAATTTATTCTCATTTTCAACATTTTGCAGGAGGAAACTGAGGTCCTGAACTGGAGTAGAGTCTATTGAGGCTACCCAGCCAGGGAACCCCCAGGGTACCCATGGTGGGGTCAAGGCTTGGGTCTTGAGCCTGCTGTCCTAATGGAGCTGAATTGTGCCTGTTTCGTTTTGCAGAAGGAATAAGACAGGGCCTCAGCCCCCCAGGGGGACAGAATGCCAAAAGCAAACACAGGAGGCAGGTGGGTGAGCCAGCAGCAACCCAGAGTGGCTCTTCCTGTGTATTGGGCTCTGCTCTGACTCCTTGGCATGTGTCATTAGCATCTGAGGTTGCTATGGTAGTCCTAGGTGGTAGGGAGCAGCACTGGGCCAAGAGGGACAGCAGCTTTCCCCTTTGGGGGATAGTAAGTGTCAGAGTCAGGATTTGAACCTTGCTCCAGTCTCCAGTAAGTGTCAGAGTCAGGATTTGAACCTTGCTCCAGTCTCCACGCTTTGACCCTTGGCCAGGGTAAGGCCTCTGATAGTCACGGTGTCCACATGGTGGTCCACAGGTAGCCGAGAGGGTGCTGAGCTGGGGCTGCTCAGGTGTTACTCCTAGATTCTGAGCCACAGGAGCAGGACTGCTACTCCAACTGAAAGCCACAGGGAGCCTCTATTTCCTTTTTTTTTTTTTTTTTTTTTNTGAATTCAGGACCCAGCGCTTGCCAAGCAAGAGCTTATTCTACTGAGCCATCTCCCTAGCCCCTAACAACTGAGCTAACCAGCAGGCCCCCACATTTCCTTGTCTGTAAGTGGGGCCCTTAGTCAGTTCTGTCTGCCCTCAGGGCTTCTGAGGCCCTGGAGATCAGATGCAGTGAAGGGCTCTGCAGTGTGGCTGCCGACCTTGAGGTCACTCACTTCCCTAGCACCAATTTGTCCAGATGGGTGAGGCTGCATGGCTGACCTACCCTGAAATTCATGTCTTTTATTTCAGGAGCCAGCACTAGAATGGGGTAGTGAGAGGTGGTGGCCACCACCCGCTTACAACGCCCACCTGCACGTGCTGCTGGGCTTTGCAGTAGTGAGGCATAGCTGCACTGGGTGACTTTTCTCAGGCATCAGTGAACCCTTGGGAGCCTTGTTGCCCCAGCCCATGAGCTTGAGGAGCCAGGCCTGCGCTGCACGATGGGAGCATGCAGGTGAGGGAGACACACTTCCTGCTTCTCTCCAAATCATGGCGTGACCAGGACCAGCTCTGTTCCACGAGTGCCACAAGTGTGTGCAGAGAGCGAGCGCTCACCTCAGGGCTGGTAGCTGCTGAGGGCAGAGGGCTCGCCTCAAGTTATAGGCCATCTGTGTGTCAGCTCTTCATCCATAAAGGTGAGATCATAGCCGAATATATGTCATAGGACTTTGGAGTGCAGTTAATTATGTAATATGTGGGCCACCATTGTGAGTGATGATTGTCTTAGAAAAAGCTGATAACAAATATTGCTGACCCCAAAATATAATCTCAAAATCTTCATCAACATTTCGTTTTTTTTTTCAGAACTGGGGATTGAACTCAGGCTCTTGCACTTACCAAGCAAGCACTTATTCTAGTGAGCCATCTCCCCAGCCCCAATATTTCATTCTCATTCAAAATGCATAACACATGAGAGTCACAGGTACCGAACAAGAGGCTGGATGGGTCCTCCTACTCCATCACTCCCAGCTCTGTGATCCTGAAAAGGGACTTAGTCTTCTAGGCTTCAGGTATTTTAATTAAAAAATGGAAATAGAATACAAAATTCACTATTAATAGTGAGGATTAAGTGCATAATATACGCAAAGGAAATGGTACTTATTCTTTATCCCTTTGTGCTTTAAGTAATGTTCCCTGAGTGGATTTTAAAAATGTGGTATTTTTATACAATGGAGTATTACTCAGCTATAAAGAAAGATAAACTCGAGGATTTCATAGGTAAATGGATGCAACTAGAGACCATACTCATAAGTGAAATAAATTGTTCCTGTATGTGTATATTTTATATTATCTCCCTAGCATAAGAAACTGAAAGAGTCACATAACTCTTATATGAGCAGTTATTAAGACCTTTTTGTTTTGGTTATAGAAACTGGATTTAGATGAAAGTTAAATTCATGCAAGTTTTAAAAAATGTTCAAAAGTTATTG
>NDGN011479446.1:0-10780 GCA_002564285.1 Tympanoctomys barrerae
TTTTTTTTTTTGCAGTGCAGAGGATTTAACCTGGGGAATGCTGAGATACATCCCCAGTCCGTTTTATTTTTCATCCTGAAACAGGGTCTCACTGAATTGCCCAGGCTGGCCTCAAACTCATAAGCCTCCTGCCTCAGTCTGGGATTATAGGTGTGCACCACCATGCCCAGCTAGCAAAAGGTTTTGATCAAGCTTTAGAGTTTACTGTAGCACAATTCCAGTTTGTTGTAAATTTCTTAAAATAATTACAGACTTGATTGCATTTTAGTAAGTGAAGTATTGCTTTAAAGAGAATAAAATCTGTCACTGTTTCCTGATTTATTCTGGTTTTATGTACTCTATTAAATAGGTAATGACGTAAAATAGCGCTGTGCTAATTTGAGCACAGAAATAGAGCAGAAGACGGCTTGTTCTTGGTGGGGACATGTGGCTACTCCCCGTGCTGATGAGGTTGTTGGATCCGCCTGGCCAGCTGCTCCAGAACCAAGAGGGGCACTTGCGGCAGCCAGTGGAGCGCGGCAACCCTCTGCAGCACCCAACGGGGTCTTTTGTTCCGAGGACAGCAGAAACATTAGACATTAACATAGTGGGCTGGTGAGATAGCTCGGCAGTCCAAGTGCCTGCCTGGCAAGCACAAAGACCTAAGTTCGATCCCCTGTACAGCATGCGGTGCCAGCCCCGGAACTCTGGGCATTCCATGCCAGCCAACAAAACCAGACGTGCTAGTGCACGCCTGTAATCCCAGCGCTGGGGAGGCTAAGACAGGAGGATCACTCCTAGTCCAAGCTGCAGAGTGGGACCCTGTACCAAATAAAAGATTTTTTTTTTAAAGACTTTAAGGTGGATTTGATAAAACCAGCATTTCATGTTTCTATGACATTCTTGTTTTGTAAAAAATTAGCAACCATCGGCCTTTAGAGGCACATATGTCTTTTTATTTGTTTTTGTTTGTTTATTCGGCATAGGGTCTCACCGTGCAGCTCAGAGGTCTAATGAGCCTCCTGCCTTCCCAGCGCAGGGATTACAGTCATGCGCCACCACACCTGGACCCCATGGACCCCGTGTCTGGTTCCGTGCGCCCGGGGGTGGCCCCGGTACGGCATATGGTGTCTTTATTCTGAAGCTATAAATATCATTTCAAATGAGGTTTTTGTAAGTTTTCATAACCAGCAGCAATTGTGACTTTTTACAAACACACCCACTGGGGTCCCGCGCGATGCCTCAGCTGCTTTACCTTCCCTTTGCCTCTGGAGACAGTTTCGCAGGGGCGCAGCCCCAGGTCGCGGTCCTGCGCGGCTTCCGGTGGGCGTGGCTTTGCTGCGGAGCTCGGGCTTGCCCTGGAGCCGCCCACGTCTGCTCTTCTCGCAGTAGCTCCCTGAGAAGTTCTCCCTCGCTTGCTTGCCCGCCCTTTCTGGGTGGAACCTGCCTGTAGGCTTCCTGCTGTTGTCAGGAGAGCTTCCAGGGCTGCACATGGTGTGTGGTTTCTGGTCGAGGCTCTGTTGCCTATTTTCCGTGTGTGTTCTTCTCCACAGCTTGAATACATCAACTCCCGGGCTGTGCAGCTTGGGTCCCTCCTCGTCCGCGGCCTCACCACCCTGGCTCTGGTTAACAGCGCGTGTGGCTTCCCCTGGGAGATGAATGAGTTCATGCCCTGGAATGTGTTTGACGGGAAGCTTTTTCATCAGAAGTACCTGCAGTCCGAAAAGGGGTATGCCCTGGAGGTTCTTCTGGAGCAAAACGTGAGTCTGTAGGATCTCTTTTGCTTTGTTTTGCTTTGCGCATTTCAGAAACAATTGGAGCTGGCCCAGTAGCCGGTCCGAGCTGGCCGTCAGGTGAGCAGGGCTGTCCTGCTCAGGCACCCTCGGCCCTTGTCTGAGGCCTCAGAAATCTGCACCGCTAATGTTAGATGAGTTACACTTCTACGACTTTCCTGACAGAAAGGTCCCGCTACTCTGTGACACCAGGAACTGGTGGCCAGTAGCGCTGTGTTGGTGTCTGTGGGTGCCACAGCCTCCACCTGGGAAGGGAGGGTTTCATTTTGCAGAAGGGCTGCCGCAGCCCCCACACCACTTGGTGGGATACTTGAAAATACTCCGAAGGCTTCCTGTGTCCCTAGGGGTGCGGCTGCTGCTCCACTTCTGGGGTACAGTTGCCGCATGGTTCCTGGAAGGTTTCCAAATAAGGCCCCATGCCAAGCTCATTTGGAATGTTTTAATACCCGCAGGGATGAAAGACAATGTGAGAGAGCATGCTGGTCTGTTAGATAAAACGCTCCACGCTGTAATACCAGAGGGAAAACATTTGGTAATGTGTTGGCACCACCATTTCTCACCAAAGGAAAAAAGCCAGGGTGTCACAGGACTTCTGTGTTTAAGACTTAGAAGTGACCTCAGTTATGCATGGGCAGCAAAAGCAGAGTGAGAGAAAACATGTTGTAGATGCGTGGTTGTGTAGCAGTGGTGCAGGAGACCACACCTGCAAGCCACAGCCTCGTGGCCTCTAGCCTCCTATACCTGGTCTTTGACTGTACATGTGATAACAGGTTAAAAAAGAATCAGGCACATAGGATCGAATATTCACTGGTAAAATAGGGAGCTGCTAGGAGAGGGTTCCTGCCCCTGCCTGCTGTCTGCTGCTGTTTGTGGCCTCAGCACACCCTTCAGGGAAGAATGGAAATAAGATGCATAGCTGCTTAGATAGGGTTATGGGTAGTTACCTCGGTTGCGATTAGCAGTGACTGCTTCCCCCACAGAAGAGAAGGGGCGGTGCATTTACTCACTGAAGCTTTCTGGGCAGACTCGGGAAGGTCTCCTGAGACACTCAGTGCCCCCCACAAGGGAGGACTGCAGCGCTCTCAGCTGGTACAGTGTGCAGCCCACTGGTTAGTACCTGTTGGAGTAGAACCTCCGTGGTACGTGTCCCATCCTTCCGTGTGGGACCCTGCTGCCACGCCGTGGCCTCTTCCCCAGGATGCGTGGCCAGCTCTCATTGGCATTCAATCTATTTGCAGCGATCTTGGCTCACCAAATTTCACGATCTGAAGGCAGTGGTTTGCAAGGCCTGCATGAAGGAGAACCGTCGCATCGTGGGCCGATCGCACTGGAACTCACACCATACAGGTAGGCAAGGGCCACGCATTCACTTCCCTCAAGGCCCCGAGTTCTTGATAGGCCCAGCTCTTTCCTGAAGCTTACTGGTAGAGGATTCCAACAAGGGCTAGGCCCAGTGGCACACACACTTGGGAGGCTGAGGCAGGAAGATGGCAGTGCACAGGAGGCTAGCCCAGGCTACTCTGTAGCCTGAACTAGAGTAAAGCCAGACTAAAGAAAAGAAGGGGGAAGAAAGAATTCTGAGAGAAAGATGAAGAAATGACAAGAAAGGATTACAATTAATATGGTAAGAGTTCTACTTAGTACTTTAAATCCTGGCCCCATTTAGAAACAAAATTTTAGAAAAGGTTGAATTATTCACTGAATAATTATTCTCATATTTGTTCTCATTCTCTTTCGCTCTCCCCCTCCGTCTGTTTCCCTCCCCTCCCCCTCCCCCTTTCCCTGTCTTCCTCTCCCTCTCCCTTTCCCTCTTCCCCCTCCTCCTCCCCCTCCCCCTCCTACTTCCTACAGTCCTCCAGAGTGTAGAGGCCACATGGTAGTGCTTGTTAACTTTACAGAAGTTTAGGTTTAGTTTCTCCTTGTGAAAGAGCCATGTTAGAAAAATCTAAGGGGTGAAGAATATAATGAAAAAATAAGAGTGCTCTCTGCTTCTGTCACCTAAAGTGACTGTGCTAACATATGATGCAGTTCTGGAGCATTTTCCTTTGCTTTTATGTCGTGGTTGTTACTTGATGCCGTTTTGGATCCTGGTTTTCCAGGTACAACTTAACTTACCATAACAGTCATGATAAAAAGAAAATTCTTCAGTCGTAGCCATGGACTCTCCCCCTGCTCAGTGGACCCTGTGTGTTTACCACTTGGCCTATTTTCCAATCTGCAGCTGTTTCCATTTTTCTTATTCACATTGCCTTTGTGTGCATTATTCCCTTAAAATAAAGTGCCCTGTACAGTTTGCAGAATTATAGATCAGAATGTAATCAGATTTCAGGTGGACATTGCAGCTTGTGTTCTCAAGTCTTGTTTATGCCCTGCCTTCACCAGCAGTAAGCGTTGGAGGTAGCAACCTTGACAACATTTACAAACTTAAAAATTTTTTTTTTACTGATTTGTTAAATTGAATGCTTGTTTTTTGTGGAGTTGGACATGCTTATTTTACTAATAAGATTCTGATTGTTTTTCATGTCCTCCTTTGGTTAGTATCTGTAGCTGTAAGTACAGTAGACCTATTATTTTATTGGCAGGTAAGAGAACTCACACCAGCCTCCTAGCCACCAGCCCTTCCCAGGAGCCCTACGTGGTGCCAGTGCACACCAGGCGTGAGCGGCCACTGGGCGAGCCCATCCTGCTGGAGGTACCAGAGACCAGCTGAGGGGTAGGGCTGGCCCCAGCCAGGAGAAGGCGGCACTGTCTTCAGTGTTTCCAACCTTTTCCTCTGCTGTAACTTTCTCCTACCAATTGCAGATAGACAGTTTTGAAGTCCCAAAACAAGGTTTATTCCTTGCAAAATAAATGTACCACATTGGCTGTGCAGTGCCTGTTTTCCCACAGGCATTGGCAAGTGGGGGTCAGAGTCTACCCACCCTGCGTACACAGCCCTTGTGGTGGTTGCTCTGTGGTAGAGAGACGTGCTGATGGCCTGTGCAGGTGTCACGAGGTGGCTGCCACTCCTGGCATTGCATGCCCAGACTGCTGTGGTCACACTGCCCCTGTGTGTTGCATGGCGGAGAAGGACTGTGGAACTTAGCAGCGCCCCAAAGTGCTGACTGCTGTTGCCTGCTCCTGCAGGCTCTGCAGGAGGCCAGAGAGGAGCCACTCTCCCTGAATATGCATACAGAGATGGCTTCGGTGAATTCACAGCCACCCAGAGAATAAGGTCGCACATAGCTCCTATGCCAAGCATCTGAACTGATTTTCCCAGGCACCGAAGTTAGCACCCCTGCACTGCCAGAACTTACCTGTGTATGATTGGCACCGTGCACCAGCTGCTTAGCCTGAACACAGCACTTGCAGAAGGGCCTTGTAGTTAGGTCAGGGTGCGTCACGGCAGGGGAAGAAAAGCCAGTAAAGGTAAGTGGGCGCTCGGGGCGGGGAGTTGGTATTTTTATCTGCTGTAAACCTGGGAGCTTTTGAGGCACCTTGATCAGAAATTGATCTGCAGATGGTGACTGCATAGACAGTGGGGCCAAGCCAGGGGCCGTCCCAGGCCCTGAGCAAGCGGTGATGTGGGAGGGGTACGGGGCTTCCTCAGCACCTCACAAAGGCTTGCTGCAACCTTCTCCACCCACATGGCCCGTGGTCTGGGCACGTGGAGTGGGTCCTCCTCCCTATCGCACAGCAGCTCCAGCCTGGGTCTTTGAAGGTGGCAGGCCCCGGGCGTGCCTGCCTTGGGGAGCGCTATTGGAGCTCAGCCCCACAGCTGGGACAGCAGGCCCGCGTGGGAGCCGGTCAGCCTCAGGCCTCTTGTCTTTGAGGGAGCTTTGGGAAATACTGGGATTTTTTAATAAACAACAAAACTCATACATCAGCTTAATCCAACCTTCTAGTGACACAAATGGAGCAGGCTGTCTACATTTAGAAGTGTAAGAAAATGTTAAATACAGCAGGTCAATGTTACAGAATTGTAGGCTATTGGGAGGAGCTCATGAAGTCAAGGACTGCTCAAGGCCAGAGTCTCTGGTTGAGGTGCCTTGAGGGGACCTGAGGTGGGGTCCTTTTCCCTGCTAGTGCCTTCTGGCCCTGTTGCCCTCAGGGCAGAATTAGAGCAAGCTGTGGGGCTCTCCTGACCTCTGCACAAGGCCCGCTTTCCATGCAGTTGCAAGGATCTGTGGTCCCCTCTGGGAGCCAGGCTGTGCCGCAGCCCCGCCCAGCTCCAAGCGCTGTGAGCCTGGGTGCCGTGGGGACTTCTGCACTTTCCGCGCGCGCGGGGATCACGAGTTTCTGCTGACGCATTTACCGTACGCCCACAGGGAGGTGGGGAAGACAGAGCTCTGGCTCCCACAGGACGGGCTCTGCGTACAGCCATTCTGGACAAGGACAGTCACGGAGAGACCAGGGTCCAGGTAAGTGGCCCCNGCGCTCTGTTGGTCCCTCAGCCACAGTCCTTTGTGTTGTGGTGTTGCCCAGCAACAGTTGTGCAGTTCAAGGCTGGGCTGTCTGCTTTCAGCCGAGCTGACCAGTAGTGTGCTAGTGTTTCACATGCTCTGTAGCGTGGTCACAGTTGAGACTAATAAGTGTCTGAGTGTGTCTAATGCGTGCTCAATGAGGTGGGGACAGCTTCCTGCTCGCTTTGGGCTCATCTGCTCCCTGCCACTGTATTTTCCATCAGCTCATTGCTCTGGTCAAGTATGATTTTCTCAACAGAAGGCTCTTGTGAAGGTTTTATGGGAAGGTTCACCCTTTTAATGAAAACTTCACACACAGGCGTATTCTGATATTTCTCACATCATGGATCCCAAGTAGAAAGGCTTGCAGTGTCATACAGGCTGCATACACCTGTAACAGATAACATGATGTTCGTATGATGCACAATTTAGTGTATAATTGCATTGAAATACAGAAAGACCCTCATGTTGGTACTTAAACTCAATTTCCTTGGTTTCAGGAGCCAGACGATAGATTTGGAAATCACCTAAGCTTTTACTTAATTTTAATCCTTTCATGCAGACATACTTTTAATTCATGACTTTTTATTTATATTTTGTAAACTCTAAAACACGGAGACTTTGCAGGTTGCTCAGCTCGCTGCCCAGGGGATAGCGAATCTGCGGCACTAACCCAGGTGGCATTTGTGGTGCTGTAGCAGCTGGGACGGGCTGCGCTGCGCTGCTTCACCCAGGCTGCAGACAGCGCCTTTGCCTAGTGCCATACCTATCCCTGGCTTCCGCAGGCTGCGTGTTTAGCCAGGCACAGAACCCGCCAGGTAGCTCACTGTGAACCAGCTGCTGTGACTGCTCTGTAAACACCCACCCCAGCTGAGATAAGCTCTAGTAGTATGGCCTGTGTTTGCTTGGCAAGTACCCTGGAGCCAGCTGGAACCTGCAGGGAAGGCCACGCCGCCTCTTGCCCTGTGTCGTCTATCGCTCCCGCCAACCCAGCTGGACCTGCACAGTAGCGAGCCTTTTTCTCACAGTCCCTAGCGGGCAGGTCCAGGAGAATTGTAGCCACTTCATCCCAGACGTGCCAACTCCACATCCATTTGTGCTCCCTGGAGTGTGCTTTTCCGCAGCTTGCTTTTAATTTAGGAGGTGAAGAGGTGATGTTCACTGGCGTAAGTCACAGAAGGGAAGGCCAGGGACATGACTTGCCTGGAACTGGATGGCGTGAAGGGGCAGACAGTAGGCTGAGGGTGCTGATGCTGTAGTTAGGGCTGTCTTGAAGCTTGAAGTACCCTGAGACCCCGTGGCCATGTGACAAGGCCAGGCATGGCCTGTCACTCTGCTAGGTGGAGCAGTTTGGGGCAGACTCTGGGGTTGTAGCTGTAAAGACTGCAGGCTGACGGGCCTCCAGGTGTACTAGGGGATGGCCACAAGAAACATGTGCACGCCTGGCCACAGAGACGTCCCCTTCCTCCCTCCCTTGGTGCTCTTTTACAAGGGGGCTAAGAGAAGCTCTGAGATGAGGGATGTCTAAACTCAGACCTGGTGCATGTGGGAGCAGCCACCAGGCATGTGAGGAAGACTCTGGGAAAGGCCAGCCGGCAGGAGGAAGGCCTGTGCAGGCGCAGACAGGTGGGACAGAGACCAAGGAACTCAGCCTGATTCCAGAGACGCTGGCCAGGTCAAGGCAGGAGATGGCAAGAGGTCCATGCCCAGAGCGCCCAGAGGCCACCAAAGTGCTGGAGGCCTCCAGACCTGCCTTAGCAGCCTAGCCATGACACATGAGATGGCATGCACTACAAGCAGTGTTTGGCTTGGAGTGGCCATGGGTGAAGCGAGGTCCCAGCCTGTCCTCCTCCACATCCCATCCTAGCTGCGCTGGAGGACCCTGCCCCTGGTTCCTGGTAGCCTGCGAGAGTCCAGGCTGTGCAATAAGGCTTCAGCCCTCAGATGCGGGCTGGGCTGGGGAAAGGGGCAGGTGGTTTCCTCTGCAGAAGCCGCTCTGACTCCTCAGGAAAAGCTGCTGCCTGCTCCTCTGTGATGTTTCCTCCATCAGTGCCCATCCTCGCCCAGTGTGCCCAGGAACAAGGTGAGGTGGCCTTGTATTTGCCTTCCTTGGCCCAAGGCGCTCCCTTCCTCCCTCCACTTAGAAAGCAGAGGTGAGGCCAGGCGATGGCTGGGCAGACAGCACGAGGAAGAACCTGTAGTTGGTGCCTGGGTGGGAGAAAGAGACCTGCCTACACTCGCTTGCCTAGAGGCAGAGCCCCTGACAGACACTTAGCTGGAGGAATGCACTGGCCGGCACTGAGCCATGGAGTCTGCTCCAGGGACTTCAACCTGGATTACCTCTGTGCCTATCCCTGGCAGTTCTGTGATTCTTTGAACCTGTTTTTTCATGGTGAACAGTGAGTAATAAATCCTAACACCTAAAGGCAAGTAAGGAAACTCCGCTCTATGGTTGAAAAGCCATCGTCAGGAACAGGCCAGTCGCACCCCATCTGAGAGCTAGGTGGCATGGGGCCTGTTGCTACCTGGCCTTGAAGGCGGCAGTGAGCGCTGCAGGCTCTTCTCATGCACCACAGCTCCCCCAGGCAGACCTGCCGGGGCTCTGAGTCCTCCACCTTCTGGGTCCCACACAGAGACCAGTGTCCAGCTGGGGTTCACTGCATCTCCTGGACCTCAGACCAGAAGTTGTCCATGTCACTGTCCTGGCATTAATTCTAATGTTTTTCTTGTTATTTATGTTGAACTGCCTATAAAAGAATTTTTTTCTGTCAGAAAGAAAACAGTATCACTGGGTGCGGTGAGGTAAGCGTGTAATCCTAGTTAAGTGGGGAGCTAAGGGGGGAGGATCCCAAGTTAAAGGCAAGCCTGGGCAACTTCACAAGACCCTATCTCAGAAGGAAAATGTGAGGGGTCGTGGATGTAGCTCAGTGGTGCGGTGCTCGCCTCGAAAATGCAAGGCCCTAGGTTCAGTCCTGAGTAACACTAAAAGAAGGCATTACCAACCACATCCTAGAAAAATAAAATTAAGAAGATACATGCCTGTGAGCTGGCTGTGGCCTTGTCTGTGTCAGTACGAGGCCTCTCCCCGACTGACCGGAAGAACCTCCTGAATGCTTTGTCTTGGTCAGCTGGCAGCAGTTTAAATTAGATAAGGAGAGCCCTGCTTTCTTGGACTCACAGGAAGCCAGGCGTTGGTTTCCTCAAATTCTATTAGGAAACACTGACAGTGTCCAGAAGTTTCTCCTCACGCAGATGAAACGACAGGATGACCCTCCCTAAGTGTGAAGTCAGTGTTCCCCAGCATTGCCTGCTCTGGGAACTATGTGACTCTGGGACCTGCAGAAGGCTGGCACCTCCCTTGGGCAGTCTGTATACACGGTGGACTGCTGCAGCTGCATTCTGTGCCAGGAGCCCGGGGCCGTTGTGGTTCCGTGTGTCCCTACTTGTGTGGTGTGTGACACCAGGCTGAGAGCCCGCTAGGAGGAGTGTCAGGCAGAAGTGTGTCCTGGCTGGTGAGAGCTGGTGGGCCTCTGCCAGGCCTGGTCCTGAGAAATGCAATGGCAGGCAGGTCAGAAGGGCACCCCTCCAGGGCTGTGCCAGAGATAAGGAGCAGAGCTGGAGGGGTGGTCATGTGGGCGAGGCTCCCAGTCCTCCCCACCCCACCCCCCAGGGGCAGGCAGAGCTCCACTCGGGGCAGCTGGCTGTGTCCCTGGGGTCCCATCTGAAACCCCACGACCTGCCCTGCTGTGCCTCTCGCGATGGGCTCGCGGTGGTGCGGCCCTCCTCTCGCTCCCTCTAGCACATCAGTGGCCGTGGCCTTAGCTGGCTGTGGAGATGAGCTCTTCTTTCTGCCCAGAATGTTCCTCCCTCCCCAGGACTCAGTCCCACCTGAGTGCTTGTCATGATTCTGTTGCTGCATATTGAAGGCACCCTATAGACTCGAAACAGTTCGTAGCTTAGTGAAACAGAATCATTGCGCACAGACTGTCTCTGGGTTTCCGGATACAAGTACACATTCCTCTGGATATTGGAGGGCTCCTGAGCTGGTCCACGGCGCGGTGACGGTGTGACGCTGCCAGGGGCTCTGGTGGGCGCCCCAGGGTTTTGCTGGTAACTGCAGTGTGTTGATCCATAACTGCCAGTTAGTTTGCATTTCAATTTGACCACTCTGTAGTATGCCACTTATGCACACAGACAAACTCCAGATGACCAAGAACAGCGTGCCTTTCTTCCTGACCCAGAATGAGCAGTGACAGGACTGTGGCCCTAAACTCTGGTGCCTGGTGGTCCAGGCAGGTGAGGGGGCCTGCAGCAACTCTCCTTGCCTCACTCTGGTGGCCGAGGGGAGGCAGGCCTCATGGGGTAGACCCACACTGTAGGGCCACTTGGATTTCAGGAAGCGTTTGGAGCCCTGCTTTTGGGTTGTGCCCGGCTTTTGCAAAGCCCAGAGGCTTGCTTTACCCCTACTGTTCTAGTTAATTGGGAAGCTGGGCTGCCCAAATTCAGCCTGAAGTCTGCTGAGAGGCTGTGCCTTGCTTGGTGTGAGACCTGGTCTTGGAAAGAGAG